>CM021105.1:505244853-505536547 GCA_007115665.2 Sequoiadendron giganteum
TGCCTTTTTCTTTCGATCTACTCGAACAGAAAGAGCCTCCTTTTCCATCTCAAAATATTTCCTTCTCATCTCTTCTGATAACAAAGAAGCAACCACATCTTCCATCTTGAAAGTGGTTTATGTGCTCCCAATCGCCATCACCAAGTGATCCCATGAATCCGGAAAAGAACACAACAAGAGAATACAATGATCTTCTTCATCAATCTTCACACACACAAATTCTAACTGAGCAATCAACATGTTAAAAGAATTCAAGTGATCAGGAATAGACACTCCTTCCTGCATTTTCAAAGAGTACAATTTATTCTTCAAAAACAACTTATTCACCAAGGACTTGCCTTGATAAATATCTCCCATTCTTTTCCATAAAGAAGATGCAGTCTTTTCTTCATGAACATTTAGAAGAAGAGAATATTCCAAACAGAGCCTCATCAGCCCCTTTGTTTTTTGATCTGGCATTTCTCATTCTTCTTGCTTCATGCCTGAAGGTTTCATTCTAGACACAGTAACCCACATATCATGATCAACCAACAGTCTTCCATTTTGAGTTTCCACAACTCAAAATTTATGCCATTGAATTTCTCAATTTCAATCCTTCCTAACGTACTTTCCATTTCCATCTCAATCTATAATTTGATAAATTTCCAGACTTCTACAAAACTCCCACTGAACAAAAATTGACACAAAAAACCCAACCTACCCACAAGGATAACACAACTGACCAGGCTCTGATACCACTTGTTAGGAGAATCTTAAGTGCAGAACAAACTCTCCTAATGTCAAAACTCAGAGGAGAATGGTGATGTCTTTAAATTTCACAATTAGAGTCCATTAAGGTGCGCTAGAAAGAAATAATATAATAGAGAAATAAAACACGTACACAAATGGACACCATATTTACGTGGGAAAACCCTTACGGGAGAAAAACCCACCACACCAAGTAAAGCCTCTTTGTATTACTGTAAAAAAATTTACATATAGAGTTACAAACTCAACTTTCAAATGTCAATTGTACAGCAACAACAATTCCCTAATCAACCTTGTACAAAACATCACTGTTACAGTGCTTCGAAAAACATACAATGAAAATTCATACACTTTGTTATGTCTTACTGTTACAATGCTCATTCAGCATATAGTTCAAAAATAATAGTTGATCATTCAATAACCTCATTGATCCATCAAACCATCAAACTCATAACAGTTACCATATGTTACAATGTATAGCAACCATCATTATCAAAAACGCTTCTTTGTACAATCGGTTCAGTTTCAGCTACCTCATGTGAGCAACTGTCGACCTTTTCCAGTCATTTGAATGGCCACCTCCAAGTCAACAACGTCCTCCACTGTTCGGCGTACACCTCAGTAGTAAACCAATTTCATGTTGTTCACCCATGGTCTTACTACCGCACTATCGCTAGATAGTTCAAAGACTCTCATGGGGTGGCGGTATACCACTCCACCACTCATCAGTCTGAAAGCTTCCGTGGGGTGGTAGTATACCGCACCACCGCTAGACAGCTAGACGGTTCCCATGGTATGGTGAGGTACACTGCACCACTGCTAGAGATTCCATAGGCCTCTATGTTATGGTGGTACACCACGCCACCGCCAGAGTGTTCGCAGGCCTCCGGGTATGGCGGGATACCGCACTACCGTGCCTCTCTCATAAGCACCTGGCAGTATGGAGGTGCAAGCATGTAAGTGACACTTATGCCATTTTGAGTTGATTAGAGACAGAACCAGGGTTACACCAATGAGTTTGAGACACATTTTCTCAACAATTCTATCATCTTGGAGCACACCTCAAATTGAGGTTTTATACATGGTTTTTTACATACTTTTTATAATATTTTTTTACTTCATTATTGATTTATCTCAAGTATGTTGAGGGTGGTGTTAGCACATCCAACTTGCTAAGAAATAATGAGTTATTTCTCCTCTTGAAAAGTAGAAAACTACTCCAATCTTCCTTGACAGTCAGGTCTTGACCATGTGGGATAGAAAAGTGATCATTTTTAACGTGTTTAACAAGGGACCTAGATTGTTAGGTTTTCTAAAAATGATATTACTAACATGCAATTAAAAATAATAGATCTAATATTCATAAACTAAATTACACATTCAAAATTATCAATTTTTATTCTCTTTCTTCAATGATTTCAGATTAATTTTAAAAATAAAATTCAAAATATTCAAGGTAACAAGGGTGATCCCACAATAGTGGGTTACACTTTTTGGACAAACTTGACATTGAACTAAAACAAATTAATAAATCTTCACTTTCAGACACCTATAGTTGCTAAACCTTAATAGCAGTTGGTTGTTGATGAGGTTGAGGTTGCTTGCCTCATGGTTCTCAAAATAATCAATTGCCTTCTTCATATCTATAGCCTCATATTGGGGAGAGACGGGGATCTTGAAAACTCTTTTGAAATCATATATGAACTCGAGTCTAGCACAACTTCTCATATTAATCCCATGATACTTCTTTATCTTTGGTCATAGTATTATGAACATGTCAACACCAACTCTGGAGATTGTACAATTACTGGGAAGGAAACTGCCTCCACTAAGCCTAAATTAGTCAATGTGGTGGTTGCACATGTCCTTTTTTCCTAATCATAGATCCTTCACTTGAACTCATCCATGTCCACATGTCCAAGGTTGATGTCTCCAATTTCAATATAAGGAGAGAACATCTTTGAGGGAGGGTGATAACCTTTATATTGGTACTTCATTTTTAAGGGATCCTTTGGCATATATCCTAAATATAAAACATAATGTGTCAAGATAATCCATAACAAATACTTCAGAGGAAGACAAAAAATATTTTAATCAAGCCTTGAAGATTGATAAATAACTTAGATTGTAAAGCAAAATCTTGTTAAAAGAGTCTTCTAAGCAAAAGAATCCCATCAAGGATCAGGCTTTGCGTCTAAGCTCTATAGCTTACCAAAGAGTCAAAATAACTTAAATGAAGGAAGTCTAAATTCTAAAAGCAACACACTAAAGCTTATTCTTGTTTGTGGTCCATCAAGAGTTTGGGATTTTTTCTATCTTATGTTCACCATATAGTTAGGACTTAAAGAATATCTCTGACTAGCAATACTTGACAATGGGTTCAAAGCTTTTAGGAGTCAAGAATGCAACATGTTTCTTATTCATAAGTTCTTTGGATGTTTAGAAGGTAGCCCCGATTAGCGATTTCTGAAAAGAAACAAAGAGTTTTTGGGGGTCGAGGATCAAGCCTTTTGCTTAATGTTTATCTAGGAGCTCAACACTTAGTATAACTTACACCCTATTATCCTCAAATTTAGCTCGCTCAATTTGTGGGATAACCCCTACAAAACTTGTTTTTTTTATAGCCCGTGTCCTCTAAGCATGAAAATCGAGGAGAATTTTAGTTTCCCTCATGCATAGTTCGGTCCCTCAAAAAATCATTTTGATTGGATCACCTTTTTGTCTTTTGAAATTTTGTAAAAGGGAAAATTTTAGGAGTTAGTCATTTTTCAGTATATGCAATCTCACTAAATTTTAGCAACATTACATGTCTTGATCAACTACATTTTTGGGTGTAGTCTTCGAGAATTTTCATGCAACTACGCCCCTAAACCCAAACATGTGATATTAATGACATTTATAGTATCGGTTTTAATATGAGTTTTTAATTTTTTTAACTCGGTTTTATTTTCATTTTACTATTGTTTCTTCATCTTATTGTGTATGCTTGCTTCCTCTGTGCCCATTTTCTCATTTCATCTGTTCGTTCTTGGATTTCTTGCAAGATTTTAAGTGGATTCTACATGTTAGGTTTTTAAGGTATGTTATGTTATTTTCATTATGGTTGTTTTTCATTTTTATATTATGGTTTTTGTTTATGTTCTTCCTAGTTAGGATTTTAGGTTTTTGGTTTGGGCTTAGTATTTCAACTTTTATTGATTTGCATCTTATTTTCATGTCTTTTCAAATTTCTTGGTATGGGTTTATGATTACCACATGAAGGGTTTAATCTTGTGTATTTTCACACAATAATGCATTGTTCAAGGATAGAACCTTGAACAATATCTCACTATTCCCTTTCAATTACCATATATCCACAGTTTCAAATCCTAATATTACACATTGCTCATGTGGGTCAGGTATTTTATCCCATGCGACACTACAAAATCATGCACTCAAACTATCCAAGCCATAGTCCAACCTCAATGTCAATCGAGGAATAAACCCTAAACAATACAAACTTTTACTCTCATCCTACGTTTCTCATGGATTTTCCCCGTGAAACATTAACCACACTACCCTAATGCTACAAGGGGAATTTTCCTTGCATTGGATTTCAATCATGAGACATGGTATTTATATAGTTCAAGTTTTAAAACCCAAACAACACATACCATTGCACCCACCGTTCATGTAATTAGACAAAAAATTCTCGAATGACACTTTGCATGAATAAATTAATGAACATCGCGGAATTTTCCCCAATGTACATGAAGTTTTGCACTACCCAAGATGTAGGTCAGGAAATTTTTCCTGGCCTATATTATGTTGTTCTACCCAAAATACAATTTGAGAAATTTTCCCTGAACTACATCTTATTGTTTTACCTCATGTAGAGGTGGAGAATTTCTTCGCCCTTGAATCCAATGAAGAAATACTCATGTAGTTCAAATAATTTTCTCTGAACTACACACCAATGTATCAAAAATGTACAAGTGCAAAATTTCTCTGAGACTGCATGAAACTTGAAAATTCCTCTAACACTAGAGGATTTTGAAACTTTATCTTTGCAGCTTCATAGTTAATGTCTAATCCTTCTCCAAAGAAGAACATGAAATGACAATATCAAGGTGTGATTCCAAACACATCTATGGAATCCAATGTTAATTAGATCTGAGATCCTGATATCAGACATGTGGACATGTCTGAATTCCTGAAGAGGGTGATGTAGTGTAGAAAAAAGTAATCCTTTTTCACACTTAGTTTGGATAATTGACATAAAATTGAATTAACTGTGTCTTGGAGTGGTTTTGTAATGTATTTTACACATTCACATCATTCTAGGATCTTTATTTGCATAAAATGTACCTTAATGTGTCCTTTGCAAAGGTGTTGGAAAGTTTTGTAACACACTTTCACACTTTTCTAGGGTTTATTTAATGAATTAAGCCTAATGGGCCCCTTTTAATGAAATTCACTTAATGTGTACTTTATTTAGGTGTTCTAAAATTTTGTAACACACTTTTAAATTTATCTAGGGTCCTCTTAATTAATTGTGGTTAATTGGAGTTAATTAACTCCTTTATTTCAAATTCAAACCTTATTTATGACACCTCCCGAAGATCTATCCCGACACCACAATTCAAATTGCATAACAATTAAATGGGGAGAATTTAGGTCCTAGAAAATGGTGCCAGGACCCATTCGCCCTAGGTGGTGGATGGGTTCTCCCTCTATAGGACCCCCATTTTTCAGTTGATGCTAAATGGGTTTTTAGTGTTCTTTCCATCCCCTGGGTTAGGTCTTGGAAAACTAAGCCAGGACCTATTCACCCTAGGTGGTGAATGGGTCCTCCCTTAATGAGGACCCCCTTTTTAAATTTCATTCTAGCAAGAATTTAATTATGCTTATTTATAGATCTGTTGTCGGCTTGAATTATTTGAATTTTGAGGTTAATCTCCTAATTTAGTATAAATAAGGGGTTAATTCATATTGTTTCTCCTAACAGGATCTAGCAAGTTTATGAATCATTACAAAAATTTCAAGAGAGCATTATAGAGCACTTCAAGATCATTTTCAAAGGCATTTCAAGGCAGATTATCAAGTGTTTATTGAAGCAATTCAAGATCATTCCATCATGTCTAGGGTTTAGTGCATTCACGCATGTTATTGAGCTAAGAAAGTTGATGTAGCATTGAAGATATATTGCAAGCATTGTTCACATATTATTCAAGGATCAAAGATCTAAATTCTTCATGGCCACTACACGTTAGATTGCATATTTTCATTACAAGACAATATCTAAGGTATCTATATTGCATCATTTCATGTTTCATGCTTCAATTACATTATTTCATCATTTGGTTTAATTACCTACAAGGGGTTCGACTTAGGAAAACCCCTATTCACTAACAATCAACAATTTTTTCTTCCCTTGAATGTGTTTTTGTAGATTTACAGGTTGAAGATCAAGTAGAGGAATATTTGGAGCAAAATTTTCAAAGTCGTCAAGTTGCAAAGTTGTCATTCAAAGTGCAAGAACAAAGAATTGAAGCTACAAAATCAAGTATAGGTTTTTGTGAGCTGAAAACCGAGAATCAGAAGGTGCAGACATTGAGGAAAACAACCCATATCTCAGTTTCAAAAACCCTAACAGGGACCCATTATCCACTAAAGGCGAATGATCTCTTTGTTCCCTAAAAATGGGCTTCTTACAGCAAGGTACACACCTCTTTGAGCTCTAAAAACTCCCCTCGTAGTTGCCATAATAGTTAGGGTCAACTTCTGATTTTTATTTATATCTTTTGGCCCTCATAATTACATCAATTGCATGTCTTTTGTTTGGTAAAATTGAGTGGTTCATCATCTTGATTCATTTTGGTGAACCCTATTTTCCACCTAAACATTAACGATGAACCTGACATATTGAACATTGCAATTTTCTAATTTCTAAAGTCTTTGCATCTTATATTAGATATTTCATTCACTTTCATTTCATTTGCATTGAATTAAGATCTTATTTAGGGTTTCTTGCATTGCATTTATAATTGCATCTCATTGAGGGTTTAAATTTGCATTATTTTGCATATTTCTAGGTCTGAAAAATACAAAAATAAAACAATCAGTGTGCATCTCATTTAGGCATAATTTATTGCATTTGAAAATTAAAACAAATTATCATTTCAAATTAGGCCTTTGTATTCATCTTTTCATTACATTTTTACATAGCGATTTTGGAAAATCTGAAACTAAAACTCACTACCTCTGACCTAGAACTAAAAGATATCATTGAATGCTTGAAAATAATATAAAAATAGTTTTAAAATACCTTACAAGGACGCATTCGCCCTTACTGGTGAATGAGTCCCTGATCAAGTCAAACCTGCATCTTTTGGCATTTAAAAAAGCATTAAGAATCACTCTGAATCCAATTAAAATATTTTTAAAAAACTAACCAGGACCCATTTTCCCTTAATGGTGAATGAGTCCCTATTAGCTACATATTTGCATTTTTTGGACATTAAAATCTCAGTTTTTAGCTTTTGTTTGGTTCTATTACTTTCTTGTTTCAGTTTCTTGATTTGTTGTTTCATCAATTTCATTGCATTTAGCTTAAATTGCTTCATTACAGTGCATTGTTAAAAATCAAAATTGCATTCAAAACATTTCATTTCTAGCTTATTGCATTGTCTAATTAACAAATTACCATGTTTAGATATGAAGTTCTAAAAATGGATAACTATTTAAGCAATCTTTGGAAGTCCTTTTTCTCTATAGTTGATGTTTCAAGTTGTGTTTTTGGCAATGACCCTAATGAAATTGAACTCACTCATGCTCACACAACTCCTAATGCATGTACTCCTAAAGATATTGACATCATTGGAGAAGATGATGATAGAATGAACAACTTCATAGAATATTTCCTTAACAAGCTTGATAATAATGCATCCTTTTATCCATCCATGAAACAACCAACACAACTTGAGATGTTTGGTCTTTTACATCCTGAAATTGAGTCACAATTTAAGCCTAAGTTCCCTACCATAGGCAAACCTAGTTCCTCTAGACAAGCAAGCAATCAACCATTTTATGTTAACAAAGTAACCAGCACATCAATCAACCTTGAAGAAACATATGGAAAAGGATTCACGATCTTAAGTAAACAAGGAAGTGATACAACAAGTGAACATGAAATTCATCATCTCCTAGAGAAAATACCAACTGAAGATACAAAAGGATTAGGATATCAAGATCCTCCTCCTGACATAAGTGCCCTCCTTCCTAAAGAAACACCAATTCCTCGTAACAATGGAAAGCTTGTCTTAGATCCTCCCCCTGACATAAGTGTTCTCCTTCCTAAAGAACAACCAATGCCTCCCAATGACAATGATAAAGAAGACAAGGCCATTTCGGGTCTTCTTGCCCTATATCCACCAAGGGAAATTGGTGAATCTAGCAAACACATAAGACCTTACAAGCTAAAGAAACTAAAATCCCCTTGTCCACCACCTGAAAGTGAAAGAAAATTACAATTACTTCTAAACCAAGAACTTATAAAATTACCACCCATGAAAGAAAAGATAAGATTATATCGTAAAGGCACAAATGTTCCACATTTCCAATACCATAGAACTCTTGGACATAGTACTGATGAGTGTCGTGCATTCAAATTAATACTAACCAAATTTCACTTCGATGGAAATAATTGTTATCTGGTGATTGCATAGCATGCCCTTCTGCTCCTTTCCATGTAATGGTTGTAAAATCTTACCATTCTAACTATTACATGTTTTATATGCAATGTAAATCATTTCAAAACACAAGGAGCTCTTTCCCATCACCTATCTCTACTCATTCTTGTCTTGCACTAAGTGGGGGAAAGAATTAGATAGTATTGTCCTAGTAATGTATTTTTCATTGTCCCTTTGGCTAGTTATCTACCTTCTATTTATACCGACCGAGATTGGGATGTGGATGACCTACTTTAGGTTGACTCACGTGTTCCTTACTAGTATTTTATATTTTCATCTTTTCTTTGTGTGATTGCATGTGTGTAATGTGATCCCCCATGTTGTTGCATTTGATGTATATTTCTCTCTTTTTGTGCATTCCTCTATATGTACCTTTCATTCTTCTATATGTCATAATCATTTCGTTTATCTTGTCTTTTCCTTTTGGGGATGATGCAAGGTGTCAAAACATTTAGGTCTCTTCCATGTTGACCCAAAAGATTTTTCTTTAATTTTTCCGTTTGTCTTGTGTTTTCCTTTTGGGGATGATGCAAAGAGTCGAGACATTTAGGTCTCTTCCATGCTAACCCAAAATGTTTTCCTTTACCTTTTTCATTTGTCTTGTGTTTTCCTTTTAAGGATGACGCAAGGCGTTGAAACATTTAGGTCTCTTCCATGTTGACCCAAAATATTTTGCTTTACCTTTTTCATTTATCTTGTGCTTTCCTTCTGGGGTTGACGCAAGGCATCGAGACATCTAGGTATCTTCCATGTTGACCTAAAAGGATTTTTTCTTTGTTTTCGCTCTCTTTGTGTCATTCTTCTAGTTCTATGTGTATTTGGGGAATGATGGCAGTTCCATGCTCTATGACAATATTGTAGCACAAACATACTGACCCAAAATCCATAGATCCCTTATGTATTTGTGGGGGCAACCCTTCTTTCCTATTTCATGATGTAGCTTATCTCAGAAACATATGACTTGGCATAGGGTTTTTCAAGGAAAGCTCTCATGTCTTAGGAAAAACATTTGGCTACTTTAAAGCAATTGCTCACAGTAATGGTGTAGCAACTGCTTTAAAGTGGGGGCATACATCGATGTCATCTTTCGATAAAATTTCATGGTGTGATTTTCTTTTTTCTTTTGGTGTGCCCTCTTCTTGGTGGTTTCATTGGGTTTGATATTGTCCATGAGTATATGATCTACCATCATAGCATGATGCAAATGAGGTATCCCATGAGTGACGATCTAAAACCTTGAATTGTCCTCTCTTGGAGATATTAGGCACAATGCTCCCTAAGAAGAATACCTTTACATGAACAAAGCAAAATCCCCTTTTACAAAATTTTACATTACAAAAGAATTTTAAAAAATAATTACATTATGGTGCCTTATCTAAGTTGTTAGGAGCATAACTTCAGTATGGTATGAGAGGCTAATATGATTCTCATTTTCCACTTCATTGGGATAACTCACCTAATGGATAGACTGAGGTTCCGCTACCACAAAGTGAGCAGAATATGTTACAGAAAAATAACCTAGATGTGTTCCACATCAAGTTGGACCATTGAAGTTTGATCCTTTTTCTTGGACAAACAACCCTGTTCCACATCATGTTGGAACGGTTGTGCTTGATCCTTAGTTTTTTTTTTATTGACCTTTGATAGGGTATGGTTATGTATCTTTGTTATTTTTGCATACTTAAGTGTCTTGAATGTCTACTTTAGTGTGATTTTGACATGGGGTCATCCTCTCACTAAAGTGGGGGCAAAATGTAGTGTCAAAAAAAAAAATCCTTTTTCACACTTAGTGGATAATTGACATAAAATTGAATTAACTATGTCTTGGAGTGGTGTTGTAATGTGTTGTACATATTCACATCATTCTATGATCTTTATTTGACTAAAATGTACCTTAATTTGTCCTTTGCAAAGGTGTTGTAAAGTTTGTACCACACTTTCACACTTTTCTAGGGTTCATTTAATGAATTAAGCCTAATGGGCCCCTTTTAATGAAATGTACTTAATGTGTAACTTATTTAAGTGTTGTAAAGTGTTGTAACACACTTTTACATTTATCTAGGGTCCTCTTAATTAATTTTGGTTAATTGGAGTTAATTAACCCATTTATTTCAAATTCAAACCTTATTTATGACACCACCCAAAGATCTATCTCGACACCCACAATTCAAATTGCATAACAATTAAATGGGGAAAATTTAGGTCCTGGAAAATGGTGTCAGGACCCATTCACCCTAGGTCACCAGGGTCCTCCCTCTATAGGACCCCCCTTTATCAATTTATGCTAAATGGGTTTTTAGTGTTCTTTCCATCCCTCGGGGTTAGGTCCTGGAAAACTGAGCCAGGACCCATTCGCCCTAGGTGGTGAATGGGTTCTCCCTTAATGAGGACCCCCTTTTTAAATTTCATTCTAGTACGAATCTAATAATGTTTATTTCCAGATCTGGTGTTGGCTTGAATTGTTTGAATTTCAGGGTTAATCTCCTAATTTAGTATAAATAAGAGGTTAATTCACAATGTTTCTCCTAAAAATATCTAGCAAGTTTATGAAGCATTCTATAAATTCCAAGAGATAATTATAAAGCATTTCAAAATCATTTTCAAAGGCATTTCAAGGCATATTATCAAGTTTTTATTGCAGCAATTCAAGATCATTCCATCATGTCTAGGGTTTAGTGCATTCACGCATGTTGTTGAGCTAAGAAAGTTGATGTAGCATTGAATATTTATTGAAAGCATTGTTCGCATATTATTCAAGGATCAAAGATCTACATTCTTCAGGCCACTACATGTTATATTATAGATTTTCATTACAAGACAACATCTAAAGTATCTACATTGCATCATTTCATGTTTCATTCTTCAATTACATTATTATTTGGTTTAATTACCTATAAGGGGTTTGACTTAGGCAAACCCCTATTCACTAAAAATAAACAAGTTTTTCTTCCCTTGAATCTGTGTTTGTAGATTTACAGGTTGAAGATCAAGTGGAGGAAATATTTGGAGCAAAATTGTCAAAGTTGTCAAGTTGCAAAGTTGTCATTCAAAGTGCAAGAACGAAGAATTGAAGCTACATAATTAAGTACAAGTTTTCGTGAGATAAAAAATGAGAATTTGAAGGTGCAGACATCAAGGAAAACAACCTAGATCTCAGTTTTAGATACCCTAACAAGGACCCATTCACCACTAAAGGCGAATGAGTCCTTTGTGCCCTAAAAATAGGTTTCTTGCAGCAAGGTACACACCTCTTTGAGCTCTAAAAACTCCCCTCGTAGTTGCCATAATAGTTAGGGTCAATTTTTTATTGTTATTTATATCTTTTGGCCCTCATAATTACATCAATTGCATGTGTTTTGTGTGGGAAAATTAAGCGGCTCATCATCTTGTTGATTCATTTTGGTAAACCCTATTTTCCACCTAAACAAGTGAATAAGCAACCAGTTGATGCAAGAATGAGTTATGTTGCTGAGATAATTATTCACTTAGCCTCCTCATTCTCAATATCAACACAATCCAAAATTTGTACTTGTAGCAACAGCGCATTTTCACAAGGAAATTAAGAGTGTCACAGATGCAAATGGGAATATTCTCATTAGGCTTAATGAAGAGTTCTTTGATAAAATATTCAAATGTGTTAGCATTGATGAATATGTTGACCTTACTATGGATTTATCACAAACTTTCTATGACAACAATCCTAACAAGCACAAAAATACTATCAATACCAGATGGCTCAAGACTACTAGGTTGACTATTGCTAGGCGGCCTAAGAATCTTCATTGCGGTGAGTTCGTCGAAGAGGTAAATGATTTAATAACTCTTCTCAGTAGAGTTAATGGATTACCAACACCCACCACTTTCCAAGAATGGATTTACCGATACATTCATGTCATAAGGAAAGGCAATCAGAGAATCTTCTGGGTAAACATATCAGTGATGCCATTTGTGAGTAGCTTTCAAAGGTTTCTACTTCTTTGAATTTCTACATGACTTTGTATCTAGTTTATGTTGTTTCCTCTATGAGGAAATTTCTAGGGTTGTGTTTAGAGGGTGATAGGCAAAAAGTTATTTTTTATGAGTACTATTCATAATTAACTTTGAATCAGAGCCTCAAGAATTTCAGGAGGGTTAATGGTGTCTTTTTCTATCCATACATATGCATGTTCGATGGGGGAACTTGAGAAGAAAAGGGTGTCAAATGAAGCATGGGAACTTGTTAAGAAGTTTTGTTGCATGTTCTTATAGTTTCCCACCTTTACATACATCAGAGTTGGGTGCCTTTATGAACTTCCATATATGCTCCCTAGATATCCTAGTGACAAAATTGTGTTAGTGGAGCTATGTAGGAAAATCATGATTATACATAGCAAGCAAGCTGAGTCACACAAAATTGGATTCAAATTTCCTTTGACCATTGGTAGATACTCCATCTCTACTTCTCTTAGAGCCAAAGCTATGGAGACGAAGATGCAATAGCTAATAATGAAAAGGTACAAAAGGAGGCATGATTTTGATTACAGGGGAATGAAGGACAAACTCAAGAAAAAATACACTCATGTGCATAAAGTTGAAGACATATGGGCTGAGAATAGAACTAGTGAAAATGTAAGGAAGATTGACTATAGTCGAATTACTTTGGAGTAGATCAAAAACCTTGATCTTGCTGACATCCTCGAGGATATGGAAGATGAAGAGAATATTATAGATCCTGCCTATGAAGAGAATAATATTGTTGAAACTCCTTTTTCACCAATCTAGTGGTCTCAAAAAGAGATGATTTTCATAAGGGAGAGATTTCAACATATTCTTGCAAACACTAATGTTTGGTTGTAGGAAAAGGGTACTAAATTGAAGTATTTCAATACAGGAACAGAAGATGAGGAAGCCGAAAATCTTACTTATAAGAAAGGAGAGTTGAGGACAAAGAACAAAGAGGATGCTACAAGTACTAGCAAGGTACGTAAGTTTATTTTCAAAATGAAAGGAGACAAGAGTAATTAGATAGAAGGAACATCCACTCAAGGTGAAGAACAAGGAGGGGAAAATCTAGTTGAAGAAACACAAGAATCTCTAGTCACTTCATAGCCTGAGTTTGCACCAAAAGATTCCCTAATCTCTTCCTCTCCTACAACTACTATGTTACCAAGTCCCACTCCTCTTATTACAAGTGAATAATTTTTTCCTACTATTTCCACCATTTTCATTATTCCTACTATGTCAAGTCGGTCAATTCATTCATCGCCAAATAATGGGTCAATTTTTTAGAGTACTCATAATAATATTAAAATGTTTTTAGCCCTTTATCTTCTTTGCCTAGTTTTTCTTCACCTATTTTTGATGTGACCACACAATCTGACTTCGAAAAATTCATGTTTGAGTCTTCACATAATGTGTCAAGTGTGGGAATCCCAACTACAGCTTTAACCCATACACCACCAATTGAAACCACCACTATTGCAGGTTCAGCTCCATCAATACAAACCATGGTGGCAGGTACTAAAGGAGATTCTTCAACTCTCCATCCCTAGTTATCATCACAAAAATTTAAGAGGAAGAAGCAAGCTATCTCCCCAGATGACTTTGATTTTGGTCAATTGATTCCTATAAAGACCAAGACTACAAAGAAGGCCAAAACTCTCTCAAGGGTGATGGTTGAAAAATCGGATTATAAGTATGTTGAGGTGGCACAACCTCCCCCAAACAAGACTGTTGAAGAAATTTAAGGTTCAGACTATGTGATCACTAGGATAGAATTGGGTAAACAGACACATGAAGGTGAAAAGGAATATTTGCAGGTTGCAATGGCCTCTTTGATTGAAAAGTATGATAGGGATAAAATCATCAAGGATCAATTGAAGGTCGAGGTAGAACAACTCACATCTATACTCTGGAAGATATCTCAATCTTTCAAGTCCATTGAACCAGTTACCACAAGTGTGGATGATGTTTCAATTCAAAAGGCTGAAAGGAATCATGTGCAGGGTAAGGCCATCAATGAATGGATAGATTAAATAATGGCCCTAGGTACACAACTATTGAAGTCTTATGTTGAATTGATCAGCAATATGGAGAATTTGAAATCATAATTGAACTAGAAAATTGATGCATTATCTCAGAATTTGTAGTTGATAGATGAAAGATCTTGAAGCTTGGACCAAGTTGAGAGATCTTAAACTAGATGTGTTGGTAGAAAATTGGGTAATCCCCAATAGAAAAATGTTCATTGGATTCAGGGAATCAATGGAACATAAAAGGGATGGCATCAATGAACTAATCGAGGATTTACAAGAAGCTCAGGAAATAATTAGTTTTTGGTGTAGATAAATGTCTTGTACCTAGTTAATTCACTCACTAGGGACTTAGGGGACATATTCACATGTTAAGTTTACTTAGACTCTAAGATTCCTTCTAGAAGGATGAGTTGTCATTTCTAGATCTTATCTTATTCTAGGTTGTTGTGACTTAGTTATCTCATGTGATAGGATTAAGACACTTTTCATGATCTTATCTAATCCTATCTCTCACCTTGCCTATATAAGCAAGGAATAATATGTACATTGACATATATTTAGTGGCTTCCATTTTGGAATTCTTGCATCCTTAATCATAGCAAGATATTTATGTCATTTCTCTCTTGTGGAAGTTATTTTGTCTTGCAAGTGATCATGGGGTGTTGAGGAGTTCACCATAAACTCCTACATGATATTAGAGCTTTAGCACTGCAAACTTCTTCCTAGATCTATTATACTAGTTTGCAATTTTTCTAGTGTTCCTTGGCATCGGGTTTGTTGTTGCTTACCATGATTTTGACATAATTCCTTGAGTGACTCTAATATGGTTTATAGTAAACAAAATTATCTTTCTTTACTTTCCATATTGAGGATTCTAGTGTTACTCCAAAAGTGTGCTTCTAGTGCTTCTTTTGAATTAGGTTATTTCATTATAGGGGAGGCTATTTTGTCTATCTTGTCATCCTTTTTGTGGATGGAGATTTATTGGATTTGTGATGGACATCTTTGTTGTATTTATCTCTCTTTTGGGGAGGATTTTTGTCCCACTGGGTTTTCTCCTTTTCTTCATTTGTGAGAGATTTCATTTGCACATGTACATGGGTACCTAGCATGGCCTAGTAGCCGAGACCCATCCTTCCATCTTTGTGTCATTTGCATATGTATTGTAGGAAAAAGTATCCCTTTTTCACATTTAATTTGGGAATTAATATGAAAATGAACTTAATTGATCCTTAATTTAGTGTTGCAATATGTATTTTACATATTCACATTAAGTTTAGGGCCCTATTAATTAAAATAGACATAATTGTGCCTTATTTTTTGTGTTGTAAAGTGTACCTTTACACTTTCACACTTATTTATGGATTCATTAATTAATTAAGGTTATTTTTCCTTAATTGCCCCCTTTAATTCAAATCCAAGCCTAATTCATTATAATTTCTGAAGAGGAAAACCTGACATTCATTAATGCCTAAACATAACACTTCTCATTGAGAAATATGTGTCCTAGGTGAGTGACCTAGGACCCATTCACCCATGGGCGAATGGATCCTAACTTATACCTAGGACCCTAATTTGAATTATTCTTTTGGTGAAATTTTAACATATTCAAATTTATATTCACATATTGGCTTGTGCTATTTGAATTTCGGGAAATTAATGTTACATATCTATAAATATCAAGTCATTTCACTAAGTTTCATCTAAGACTTTCAAGCAAGATAGAAAATTCAAGTTATCATAAGAGCACTTTCAAGATCATTTCAAGGCATTCAAAAGCATATTTATTGAAGAATTATTGCATCAATCAAGATCTCATTGGCATGTCAAAGTATTCTTGCATCATACATGTTATTAGAGCTAATATATTGATGTAGAGTTCATGATCCATTCAAGCATTAAATGAATTGTTTCAAATCAAGTTTCAAGATCAAGATCCACATCCATTGAAGCCATTTCATGCTAGTTGTAGATGTGCATTCCAAGTTTCATCCAAGGGTTTGGTAAGTTGATAAATTTCTTTGTTCATTCGTCATTCCTTCATGTTTCATTTTTTCATTATAAGGTTTAATTACCAAAATGGGGTTTGACCAAGGAAAACCCCCATTCACCACAAACAAACAACAATTCCCTCTTGATTTGTGTTTGCAGATTTAGGTGGAAGATATCTTGAAGATCTCTTGAAGAGAAAAATTGAAGAATATGTCAAAGTTGAAAAAGTTGTCAAGAAAGTTGTCATCTCACGGAAACTCAATTGTAGAATTTATTTCTAACACTCTGAACCTAAAACCTGGGCAAATTGAGAGATTCGGATCTATTACAGAGGCTCCCAAATGTTGGAATCAAACCCTAAACCAGGACCTATTCACCCTTGGGTGAATGAGTACCAGACCAACTTCATAAAATAACTTTTAGTGACTGGTACATACCTTCTTACCTCTCTTAGATCTACAATTTGATTTTTGGTTCCATCAGTATTGAGGTTAATCTTCAATATCCAAGTTGTAGATTTCATTTTGGAGTTAGTTTGTTATTTTGAATCTTTCTCCCCAAAGTTTTGTTTAATCAAGACCCCCTTCCTTGCAAAAAGGAAATCAAAATATTCATACTTTGACTTGACTCACCTCAAGGTTGATAGTCCTTTCATGGTGTGGATCTCATTTCCTAATGAATTGAAGAAGAATAGGTCTCAAATTGGGTTATCAATCCTATTTTGGTAACCCAAATTATTTCTCTTTATTTCATCCTAATAATCTTCTCCCTAAGTTGCACTTAAGGGGGAGTGTTGGTGTGAATAAATGTCTTGTACCTAGTTGATTCACTCAATAGGGACTTAGGGGACATATTCACATGTTAATTTTACTTAGACTCTAATATTCATTCTAGAAGGATGAGTTGCCATTTCTAGATCTTATATTATCCTAGGTTGTTATGACTTAGTTGTCTCATGCAATAGGATTAAGACACTTATCATGATCTTGTCTAATCCTGTCTCTCACCTTGCCTATATAAGCAAGGCATCATATGTACATTACCATATATTTAGTGGCTTCTATTTTGGAATTCTTGAATCCTTAATCATCGTATGATATTTTTGTTGTTTCTCTCTCGTGGAAGTTAATTTGTCTTACTGGTGATCCTAGGGTGTTGAGGAGTTCACCATAAACTCCTATAATAATGATAGAGAGTTAGATCTCATTGCTAAGATTGGTGAGCTTCCTTTCCAAGTACTTGATGACAATCAAAAAGTCCTTCCCATGGAGACAATTATCCAAGAGTTCACGTCCCTAATTCAGAAAGAGATTGAATCAAAAGCTTTTTCATTGGCTTCTATTGATAAGTTAGTGGATTTTCAAGTGACTTTAGATAACCCAAAACTAATACTAGACAAGAATAGAAAATCATGCATCAGTATCAAGGACTCCATCACATAAGTGCTCACCATCTCCAGTGATACATCACGGTTAAATGACTCTAAATTCCAAGATGCATTGAAAAGATATGATTATTTCCTACAGAAGAATGTCGAAGAATAAAAGAACATACTCGTCAAGACAGTTTATTTTCAAGCTTTTCCTTTAGGAAATTGATAAATTGTAGATGGAATTTTACATGTTTTTTGTAATATAACAATTACATGTAAGGGGATTGAAGTACCAAATTAAATCGGACTCTTCCTTTGAATAAGTCAAGTTAGTTGTAATTTTCCTATTTTAGCCCTTGGATCTCCTCTATAAATAAGAGGGATCTCTTTTGTAAATATAACCTTTTAGCTTATGAAGTGAAATGTTTCCAAATTGAAGAGCACATTAAAACTTTGTTTTTTGAAGTGTAAATCAAAATTCAATCAATAAAAGAAGCAAGTTGTCATCCAATGTTTTCCTTGGATCAAGTTTGTTGTGTATTGGGAATGTTCTTACATCTTTCCTATACATTATCTTGTACATTATTGAATAATACTGTGGAATTGATTATATTAGGAGGTAATCCAAATCTGATTTTGAATTCTTTGAGCTGTAATATTATATTTGAAGACTTTGGGTTGCAAGTTATCATCTACGTTTATTTGATCCGATTGTGGAATATGTTGGAGACTTTGGGCTGCCTCATATACTACTCATTTTTCATTCAAATCAACATAAGAAGCAAACATAAGACTTTGTTCTTTTGTGGGATTTCTTGCTATCAACACTCACTGGTATCATTCTAGTTATTCTTTCATCTAACTGAATTAGATTTTGGTTATTATTTCTCCAACTAGTACTTTGTGGTTAATTACATGTTGTAACTATCATGGGATTATGATTATAATTTTGTAAGAAAAAACATTTATTCTGAAAAAATAAAATAGGATGAATGGAAACACCCCCGTGGATAATTGTAGTGTACATAAGCTTAGTTAATTACTAGTTTTTAGTTAGTAATAATAAGGGAGCTTCCTCTTTCTGGGAGGAGAGATTTAATCTTATGATATTGTGGTTGATATGACCATTTTGTAATCAGATAGTTGATTAAAAAATATTCACCCAACAATTTTTTGGCAACTCTGTTGGGGACACGAATATGCAACCAAGCACCTTATGCTTTTGGTTGAAGTATACTAGTTTCTTTTTGTTTATAATTATTTATGTTATTCCTTATCTATATTTCTTGTCAAGCTTTCACTCTAGTAGAATGAAGCTATACATGTGGTCAAAGGGCTCAAGGACATATTGATCCTACATTTGAATTGTTGCAAAAATATAACTTCGATCTTTTTCCTACAAGGGCGGGATCACCTCTTCAGCGTAAAATGATTTTTCCTCCTACTAATATAAGGACCCCTATACCAAGTGAAGCTTCAGGTTCTCATAGAGTATTTTCTATCTCACCAATTCAAAGGTTTTTTATTCCTCCGTTCAATCAAGGCATAATGGCTACTCAAGTTCCATGGGGAAACGCTTTTGGTCCTTTAAATTTGACACCACCAACACATGAACTTCCTTGTGGTTCGCGAAATAATTTTCCTAAGTTCTATGGAGATGGTAAACAGCATCTAGATGAGCATATTTCTACACTCTACATTGCATGCGGAGTTCTTAGAGTAGAACATGAAGATGCATCTATAATTTTTTTATTGAAACACTCTAAGGAGTGGTAGTTGATTGGTTTTATCATCTTTCAACTAGAATTATTACCAATTCAGCCACACTTCATACCAAATTTGAAGAAAGGTTTAGACTTATAGAAGATGCTCATGCAGTATTGGCTCAACTAACTCAAATGAATAAGGAACCGCATGAGCCCATGTGTGAGCTTGTGGCTAAGTTTAATAAGTTGGAAAATAAAATTCTAGTTGTTGCTCAGCCTACACCTAAAAATTTGAAGTGTTTCTTCATCAACACCCAATTTATCGAGGTAAGTTTCCTTCAATGAAGAGAAGCTCTAGCTTCTTTGGCAGTTTCCCAAACTTTGACTACTGAAGTAGAGGATGATTCAATCCTTGTGAGAAAAACAAGGAAGGATCCAATTAGGTCTATAGGACAATCCTCATTGGCCCCTCCTACAAGCACCATACATCTTATGGTGCAAAATCAAGCTAATGAATTGCTAGCTCTCAAGAATAAAATTTCTCAAGGTTTATCTATTCCTTCATACAAGGAAATTCCAAGGAGAACTTATCCAAATTCTTGTAATTATCCCCCTAATGTTGCAAGGAACTAGAATAGAGTTCCCCCACCACAAGGAAGACTTGCACTTGAAGCACCACCTACAAATCTAGCAATGGGGAATTATGAATTTGAACAAGACAATCTTTCACAATCAGAATATCTCTCAGAAGAGGTTCCAATTGTTATGCCCTTCATACACACCCCAACTTTTGATTGGAAAAGTCGGGGACCCCCTCTATTTTATTTCGTTTCATTGTTTGTTTTTGTCATGTATGTGCTTTGTCATCCTTTTTTTTTACTTTCTTGTGTCATGTTCGTTTCCTCGCCTCGTCATTGTTTTGTCGGATTCGGGTTGCGAGATGGAATCGACACCTGACACCTTTGGAGGTTTCAAGTTTTGGTTTCGTCTCAATCTCGGTTCCCACATTTCCTTCGAGTGTTGTTTGGGTTCGTGTTCCCCTTCTGATCCCGATTCTCGTCTTTTGGTCATGTCATTTATTGTCGTCTTTTGGTCATTGCCATGTCATGTCATTTGTTTGTCTAATTTCATTGGTTTGTTTTTGTCTTCTTCATTTCTCCGCGTATAGTTTTGCGTTGTTCATTTTTTGTTTGTTTGTCTTTCCTTCGTTTTTTTTGGTTTTTGTATATGACATTGAGAAAATACAAAAAAAAATAATAAAACATAAAAATACAAAAAAAAAACATCATAAAATACAAAATTGAAAAATACAAAAACATTTAAAAATTATATTAGAAAATTTTAATTTTAAAAGAAATAAAATTTAAGTTTAGATTTTAAAAAATAAATCTTTTAATTTTAAAAGGATTTATAAGGTTAAAATTTAAGAATGAATAAATTTTAAAGATTTTAAAATTTTAATAAGGTTGAAATAACGTTAATCTTTTAAATTTAAGATAAATGAATCTTTTTATTTAAAAAGATTTATCTTTAAAAGGTTAAAATCATACAAAAAAAAGGTTAAAAAGTAGTTGAAATCAGTCCCACAAAATCACTAACCCACCTCTGATCCCGATAATAAAAGATTTTTTGCAAACTTTAAAAGAAATACCTGGTGGACTCAGAACTAGGTAGAACCACCCTACAATAAGTGTCTTTGCTATAGAACCGATCTCATTCCCGAACCGCCTCCTACCTGCAACCGATCCCGCTCCGCTTCTGCCATTGAATTGATTATGAGCCTGCCTTAAGGAGGGAAGCACCTGAGTTGGTGGAATTTTTTAAAGTGTGTCATTTCAAGTAATATCATGATTGCAGCAGTTGCATAAAATGGATTGGTTTTGAAGGTTTTAGAAAACTCACAAGAAAATGCGGAACCAAAACAGAAATGAATCCTGAATCAGGCACAAGTGAAAATGTTCAAGTTCTTTTATGGTTCCGCCCCCACATGAAATTGGTTCTAAGCCCGCCAGGTAAAAAATGAAGGTCTTGCTCATGAGAAGTTCCCACTCAGTATGTACAAGTGAACAGACAAGGTAGCCACAAATTGTTTAGGGAAGCCGCGGAATGTTCAACAGAACGCATGGAAGAGATCTCATGGAATGAAATGTGTAGGCGTGTGCACACCAAGATATCTATTGACAATGATATACCCCAAAAAGATGTCATCTCATGGTAGGAAATGATTTCGAATGGAAGTTACAAGATAGGGCATGAACATGCACCATAGCATTTAAGAGGGATTTTGGTCAGATCTTGTGGATTCGATTGCCTTAGACATGTAGGTCAAATGAAGAAGCATACATAAACAAGGTGTTGTAAACTATTCCACCGAATGCCTCTATAAAATGAATTCATTCAAAAGGCTTTGAAAACCTTCAAACGAATACAAGTCCTTCATGTTAATGAAGGAACAAAGACACAGGTGCGCGGGTGGTTTCAGAAAACCCGAGAGATTTCATTGAATGAACTACTCTAATTGAAGTTTTAGTGTGGGAACATGAACAAAGGTGTGGATGACGAAAGGCTTTAAAAACTTTCAAGCAAATGTTATTGAGGACGTGCCAAAGGTGTAAGCATTGACAAGAGCATTGTAAATTATTTGAACGAGGACTTCAAGGATGCAGATCCAGAATGGAATTGTTGTAGAGTCTTTTGAAATTTTGAAACAAATACAATTGGCAATTCTAAAGCCAAATTCCACAACCTTCACCACCATTCTCTTACCCGCGCCACGTAAATAGAAACATCGTAGCAAGGCAACACAATGTTTGATAGAATACATCATGGAGTGGGGTGCCTGAGAATGCCCTTTGGCCGAAATGGGTTAATAAGTATCTATTAAGAGGGTATTAGAACATTCCAAGCAAGGACATGACGTATAACCCATTGGAAAAAATGCTTCAAAGAGTCATCATCTCATGAAATGAGTGCAGGATGTGCTTAAAATGGATTCATTAACTTATGGAATCTGAAGTTCTTAGTGAAATGGGAGCTTTGGAATAGCATTTAAATGCCTGAAAAATATATGCAAAATGTGGAAGCACCGGTGTCGTGCACCTTATATATTCAAAAAAATACTTCAAAGAAATCCCATCTTGTGAAATGGGATGGAAGCAGATAACAGGGCATCGACACCCATGGAAGCATAGTCAAGGGTGCGGAAACTACTGAACAGAATGCTTCAAAGGTGTTAGAAATTTCAAAAAAAAAAAAATTAGCAAATGCAAAAGTTGAATTCCACGGCTTAGTGAGATTCTCCCCTTTACCCACACCTTCATGGAAGCATGCACAGAGGGCACCGCCAAGGCACATCTTAGTGCATGAACTATCTGGTGAAATTCCTCAATGAGATCTCGGTTTAACTAAACGCAATTGGCAAGTGTAAAGTCAAGTTTCTGAAGGCTCTTACTAATGCTCTCCCTGCGTATATCAAAAGAGATGCATGCAAAGATGTGATAAAGCATGGACAAAGCCTGTCGAATGTATAACAAAATGCCGTAAAGAAGATTTCATCCCATGAAATGCAATGTTTTCAGTTTATAAATGAAATGGATTTTTTAGCTAGGTGATAGAAACCTCAAACAAGGCTATGGATTGGAGGTTTGACATCATGCCTCAAAGAAATGTTATCTCATGGAATGTAGAGGCATAAACAAATACACATGAACTATTCAACAAAATGTCTCAAAAAAATGGCAGTCATTCTTATATCAATAATGGAAATGAAAAGTTTCTTCACATTTAATTGAAATGTTTTGGATGTTTGATTAAATGTTTTGAATTATTTAATTTTATAAATTAATTAATGAACGTTCATGTTCTACAGGTGCTTTTGGAGTTTGAGGTAATTTGCAAAAAGGGGAAAATCAGTTGACTGAAAGTAAACTGAAGACTTGATGGGCCCACTTGAGTTCATTTCTGAAAAGGAAGTTGATCTACATCACAACGAGAAGAACTCAGAGTTGTAACTGAGACTTGCAGCTGTTAACTGAAGCCAGACTAGAGGATGGGATTGCAAACTAAAATCAACTAAAGATTAATAGAAGCTGAAATAGAAAGTTATCTTTCTGATTTAGTTGCCTACACACAAAAGCTACATCTTTTTTATGTTTCAGTTCTAGAGGGAATTATGGAATTTTGAGCTATTAATTGTAAAATGGAGCTCATTGTAAAGGGTTAGAGACTTAGGGGTTAGACACTTAGGAAAATTACTTAGGATTTTTACAGCTTAGCTAATTAGAGTTAATAGTAGGACAGTTAATGGATTTTTCTATAATTCTTAGTTTAGCAGAGGTAATTTGAAGACATAGGTTTCTGTACATTGGTGATCTTGCCAGATTTCTAAATACTGCTTATTTGTTTCATTGACAGTAGGAGTAGCCAAATTTAAACCTGCTTTTAAGTTATGCTCTGCAATGGTGTTCATTGTATTAATCATTCAATCTGGAATTCTTCAAGGAACGATGTTTCATCTTTTCTTTTGTTCAAATTATGATTTGTGATCTACTATTGAAGTTTGCACTGTGAATGAATGTTCAACTTTGTATTGATTACGAGTTGGTTTGTTCTGCAATTTGGTTTTAAGAATTCCTTGAAGAGTAACATGTCTGGTTAACTGGATGAATCAACATTCTTTCCTTTTTATGTTTCCCTGATCTATCTTTTGCCTTTTTTTATACCCCCTGTTAGAGTAGCTTTGGATAAAGTTCGATCTTGCAGCAATCAAGAAAGCTCAATAAGTAGCAGGCCCCTTGAAAATTACAGCCTCATTGACAACTACTAGGACCTTCGGAGTTAGATTACTATATGTTATCTTTTTCAGGAGAAATAGGATAGAGATATTTTGTTTAAATGTTGTTGTGTCAATTTGGCCATCAATAGAATTGGCGCTAGAAGGAGGGCCTTTGAGCAATTTTGGTTTTTCATAGGGGAGTGGGTTAGATCTTGAAAATCCTAGCTCTAATGGGTAGCCCTTTGTGTATATCTCAATTTATTCATGAAATCCCTGGACACATGTATAATAGGCTTCCTTTATTTTTCCCTAACACTGGACAAAATGCTTCTAAACATGTCAATATTTGCAGGGATTTAGTTTTTTTTCCCCAGATTCAGCATGAGGATATCGTCTATCAATTATTTTTCAAAAAACTTCAAGTTACAACGAAGCAATGGTATATTAATCTACCGCCAGATTCTATTTGTTCATGGATAGAATTAGAAATTTTATTCCTGGATCAGTTTGACCCTTATGCACATGCATCACACACATCACATGAATTCGCAGCTATGAAAAGGATACCACTATAACCCATTTACCAATTTAATCACAGGTTTTTGTTTATGTATCAAAGGGTTCAAGATTTAAATTTGTTTATTGATGATCATATCCTAATAGAACATTATTATTGAAGTTTGAACCCTCCATTTACAACAAAAATTAGACGTTTCGGTAAGGCTACATCCCTACATGATGCATTGAACAAAGCTCTCTTATTGGCACAATCTGTACATGATACGATAAATTCAGGTAGCCAAAATCAGGTTTATAATCCTCTTGTGCTTGAAAATTTCCATCCTCGGCAGCCTTGTGTAGGTTTACCTACCACCCCTACCTAGATGCAATCATCCTCACCAAGCAGCTATAACCTTCCTAATCTTCCAAGCACCAAGTTTTCCAATGCTTCATATCAAGTCAATCCCACGCAAGGCCACTGGAAGAACCTATCTCTACAAAATCCAACCACAGAGGTAAGTACGCCACTTGTCAATGAATTTGTGACTATATCGTCTCTTTTCAATCAGATTCCTAAGCATAGTCCATTACATCATAATGAACTTGTAAGAAAAATATTTGATGAGAAAGCATATCAATTTGACATTTTATTTGAAAAAAGAACATGAAATGGATATAAAGTCAGATCATGATGGAAATCTCATATTAGAATATAGTTTCATTGGAAATGTTAATACTAATGACAATATTGAAAGAGATGAGGTATTAACAAAAACTATTGTCATGAAAAATCAGCAACTAAAGAATCTCCTTCCAACACTTTGAATATTTCTTCTGAGCAAGATGAACAAAAAGATGAGGGATGGACAAAGGAGCATGGTTCATGTTGGATAGATATCCCACGTATGCAAAATCGAGTAAGGGAGAAATTGGAAGAACTAGGAGATCTGAAATTATCAGAACTTGTTAGGCCAAATGGATGTAGGATACATCAAAGAAATCAACATTCTCAAATGGATTATCATGTTTTCCTTGGTAGGATGGAATTATACTTCAAAAATTTGATTACTGTCGAATGAATACTTATGGAAGATCCTTGGAGTACGTATCCCCTCAATCAAGAAGATGAAACAACTAGCATACATAAAAATGATAATGATTCCATTTGAAATGATGATAGCAACTGTGAGAACATGTTGAGCTCTTCCTCATCATCTGATGAACTTGATCCTTGTAGCAAGGTGCATTCAACAACTAATGAAGCTTCTCTACCTTGTGGAGATTTGCTCGATGTGGAAAATGAGTTTATCAATGCATTCATATATACTTTCATGATGATGAGTAAGGCAGAAACATCCATTGATGAGTTAACACAAGAAAACGACTCTGCTGATTTGAATAATGAACATATAGAAACTGAGAATAGCATGATTATGAATGAGGTTGCAAATGAATCTCGTGGTGAAGGACACAAAGTTGAATGCCAAGTTTATTCTTCAAAAGAGAAAGATCAAATGGATGTTCAAGTTATTCAAGGGTAACCTGATAATCATTTAGATTAGACTTACCCTTGTCAAGAAAATAAATTGGATCTCAATGCTAATCAAAATATTGACATTAATGAAATTAGTGGTTGGTTACAGCAAGGAGTCAACCAATGGTGACTCTAAAGAATATCATGAAGACTATCAAGAGGCTACTCCGAAGATGAAATCCCTTCAACATGATGAAGAAAATGAAATGAGGGAGTATTTTCTTGGTTTTGATTTTGTTTATTCAAATGTGATGTTTGAATAAAATCCTTGCTTAGCATACACTAATGAATTTGATCTTAATATTAATGAGCTTGATGTTGACTTGTGCATTCTTGTTGATAATACCGAGAAACATGAACTAAAAAAATGTTTTCCTAGATTTAACCTCATACATTCAAATGAGTTGTTTGAAGAAAATCATTGTTCGCCCTATATTAGTATCTCTGACATTCATGATGATGAATTGAATGTTATTTTCAAAATCTGTGGGGTGACATATTTGATGAGAGTGCTGGAGGCAATGCTTCATCTCAGGAAGATGTGGGTTGGCAAACCTTGCAAGTTGACAACATGGGTGATTTGTTGCTTAGTTCTTCTAGGAAGACCAAGAAAACTAGTGACTCCATACCCGAGATGAATACTAAAATGTTGGTAAATAGAGATTCAATCTGCAAAATGAATCTCACTTCAGGTGATCCATGTGGGTCCGTGGGATTCTTCTTTTTGGTTCACATCCTGAGGTAAGTTGTTCTGATTTCTTGCTGTCTGAAAAGATTGTTGAGTCAGGTAAGGAAAATTTTGAACAAATTGTCTTAAAGGTTAAGGAGGCTGACCATTTAATTGTTGATGCATGTACTTTAGAAAACATGATTGAAGTTGATAGTCTTGATGAAGTTAAATACACTAGCTTTTTCTTTAAGACTAGTGTTGATTGTGATAAGGATAAGCATGAAATTTTTAAACCAGGTTTGCATGTCTTGAATGCTAATGATATATCGCTAATGAATTTCCTTTATATTGACATGCATGTACTGGAGTGAAATGGAATGGTGTTTTATGAGTTGAGACCTCGTGAGGAGGAATTCGTACAACCCAAGTCTACAACAGCAACTGAATGTCTTCTAAATCAAGTGGTGTCTTTCCATTACCCTTTGTGTTTTGATAATTTTCAGCTTGATTATGATGTTGGGACAGTAAAATGTGTTTGTGGGTAAATCACGACAAGGCTGAAAACCCACAACTGTTAATATTTCAAACTTTATACACTCAGAGTGAATTTAATGCACATAAACTTTACATTTTTTAGTATAAAGAAAAATTTGCTAGGTTCAGAACCGTACACAGTAAGTTTAGATTTTTGCACATAATGAAAAATCAGTCAGGTTCTTGTACAAATTTTTAAAGTTTTGTGTTTGTAAAGCTCAGTTTTGCAGTTAGTTTAGGATTAGGATTGATTAGTGTTATTTTTTGGTTTAGTTAGTTTTCTTTTTGTTTTGTTTTCTGTTATTTTTCTTGGTTTATTTTCTTTTGTTCTGTTGTTTTTATTTTGTCATCTTGTTTTTGTTTTGTTTTTGGGTTTGTTTCTCTTTTGTTTTTTATCTTTTGTTGTTCCTGTTCTTTTTTTTTTCTTTTTTCATTTTTGTTTGTTCATCATGTATGTCTGTGTATTCTTTTCTTCTGCTCTTCTCTTTTTTTATGTTTCTTTTCTTTCTTCTTTGGGTTCCTCTCGTTGAAAGTAGAAGTTGAGTTATTGTATGCAAGTTATTTCGAAAGGTGAATCTATTGAGAGTCTGCTATCTATATTTTTAAACATTTGATCAATCAATATCTTTGAAAAATTTGATTTACCTTCATCCATTTCAGACTGGGGAATGTTAGCATGGATTAGGACTTGGTATATTATGCAGTTTTGGGGAGTTTTTGAAAGTCTATCATGATCTGCACATCTGAAGACATCCATCAGTTAGTTTACATCGGGTTGGGTAGCTCTATTTCAAGTGAAAAATCTAAAGGGTTACATTGCTTTCATGATGTCCACTATGGTTCTCAACCCACTACTTAGGCTTCATTGCTTAAGGATTGAGAGAAATAAGAAATTATAATTCGAAAGAATCAACACCTGAGAAAAAATGGAATAAAAGAAATCTGAGAATGAACTCAATCAGCAAAGGGTGATTCAAGTATCTCTACCAGGGCTATAGATGCCTGGCTGGCAGTAGAGTGATGCTTAGAGAGAATCAAAGGTATCTTCGTTGAGGCTATAGACACCTATCTGGCACCAGAGCTATGCCCAGGATATCATTGCATGTTAGAAACATAACTCACAACTACATAGATTGGGTAGAGTCTACTCCACTTTGATCACAATAAACACTTATAGAAGGGAATCAATCATTTGCACACACAAAAGGATTTCAATCTCATCTTGAACCTTTGTCATGTCCCAGTTTTGGTTATGTTTGCACTTCTTAGATTGCCTTGGGCATACGTAAACCAGAGTTTTTTGGGGTATTTGGAGGGCTATGCATTTTAAAATACTTAGAGAATTTTCGCAGCTGAGTTGCCATTTTTTATGCCCTGCATACACACCCCAACTTTTGCTTGGAAAAGTCGGGGACCCCCTCTATTTTCTTTCATTTCATTGTTTGGTTTTGTCATGTTCGTGCTTTGTCATCCTTGTTTTCGTACTGCCTTGTTTGTTTCCTCACTTCATCGTTGTTTTGTCAAATTTGGGTTGTGAGATGGAATCGACACCTGACACCTTTCGAGGTTTCAAGTTTTGGTTTCATCTCGATCTCGATTCCCGCTTTTCCTTCGAGTGTTGTTTAGGTTCGTGTTCCCGTTCCGATCTTGATTCTCATCTTTTGGTCACATCATTTATTGTTGTATTTTCATCATCGCCTCGTCATGTCGTTTGTTTGTCTGGTTTCGTACGTTTGTTTTCATCTTCTTCATTTCTCCGCATCTAGTTTTGCGTTGTTCGTTTTTTGTTTGTTCATCTTTCCTTCATTTTTTTATTTTTTTTGTATATGACATTGAGAAAATACAAAAAAAAACCATCATAAAATAGAAAATTGAAAACTACAAACACATTTAAAAATTATATTAGAAAATTTAAATTTTAAAAGAAATAAAATTTAAGTTTAGATTTTAAGTAAAATAAATCTTTTAATTTTAAAAGGATTTATAAGGTTAAAATTTAAGAATGAATAAAGATTTTAAAATTTTAATAAGGGTGAAATAACGTTAATCTTTTAAATTTAAGATAAATGAATCTTTTTATTTAAAAAGATTTATCTTTAAAAGGTTAAAATCATAAAAAAAATTGTTAAAAAGTAGTTGAAATGAGTCCCACAAAATCACTAACCCACCTCTAATCTCACTAATAAAAGATGTTTTGCAAACTTTAAAAGAAATACCCAACGGACTCAGAACTAGGTAGAACCACCCGACAATAAGTGTCTCTGGACTAGAACCGATCTCATTCCCGATCCGCCTTCGACCTACAACTGATCTCGCTCCGCTTCTGCCATTGAATTGATTCTAAGCCTGCCTTAAGGAGGGAAGCACCCGAGTTGGTGGAATGTATTAAAGTGTGTCATTTCAAGGAATATCATGATTGTAGCAATTGCATAAAATGGATTGGCTTTGAAAGTTTTAGAAAACTCGCAAGCAAATGTGGAACCGGAACCGAAATAAATCCTGAATCAGGCACAAGTTAAAATGTTCCAGTTCTTTTATGGTTCTGCCCCTGCATGAAATTGGTTCTGAGCTTGCTAGGTAAAAAATGAAGGTCCCGCTCATGAGAAGTTGTTTCTCAATATGTACAGGTGAATAGACAAGGTAGCCACAAATTGTTTAGGGAAGGTGTAGACTATTCAACAGAACGTGTCGAAGAGATCTCATGGAATGAAATGTGTAGGTGTGTGCACACCAAGAGATCTATTGACAGTGATATACCCCAAAGTGATGTCGTCTCATGGTAGGAAATGATTTACAATGGAAGTTACAAGACAAGGCATGAACATGCACCAAAGCATTTAAGAGGGATTTTGGTCAGATCTTGTGGATTCGATTTCCTTAGACACGTAGGTCAAATGAAGAAGCATACATAAACAATGTGTTGTAAACTATTCAACTGAATGCCTCTATAAAATGAAATCATTCAAAAGGCTTTGAAAACCTTCAAACGAATACAAGTCCTTCATGCTAATGAAGGAATGGAGACACAAGTGCGTGGGTGGTTTCAGAAAACTCGAGAGATTTCATTGAATGAACTGCTCTAATTGCAGTTTTAGTGTGGGAACATGAACAAAGGTGTGGATGACAGAAGGCTTTAAAAACTTTCAAGCAAATTTTATTGAGGACGCGCCAAAGGTGTAAGCATCGACAAGAGCATTGTAAATTATTTGAACAAGGACTTCAAGGATGCAAATCCAGAATGGAATTTTTGTAGAGTCCTTAGAAATTTTGAAACAAATACAATTGGCAATTCTAAAGCCGAATTCCACAACCTTCACCACCATTCTCTTACTCGTGCTAGGTAAATAAAAACATCACAGCAAGGCAGCACAATGTTTCATAGAATGCATCATGAAGTGGGGTTCTTGAGAATGCCCTGTTGGTCGAAATGGGTTAAGATGTATCTATTAAGAGGGTATTAAAACATTCCAAGCAAGGACATGACGTATAACCCTTGGAACACTAATACCTTTCATCATAATTATTTTGTCGATTTTCTAATGAAATTTGAAATGTCAAAATTCCAACCCAGCATCGTCGGCTGGGTCGGAATTTCGATGTTTCAAATTTCATCTAAAAATTGACGAAATAATTCTAATGAAAGTTCGTCAAAATTTTGACGACCTTTCATCGAAATTTGAGTCAAAATGTATCAGAATGGCATTTAAATGCCTGGAAAATATATGCAAAATGTAGAAGTACAGGTGTCGTGCACGTTATATATTTGACAAAATACTTCAAAGAAATCCCATCTTGTGAAATGGGATGGAAGCAGAGAACAGGGCATCAACACCCATGGAAGCATAATCAAGGGCACGAAAACTATTGAACAAAATGCTTCAAAGGTGTTAGAAATTTCAAACAAATTCTTTTAGAAGATGCAAAAGTTGAATTCCACGGCTTAGCCAGATTCTCCCCTTTACCCACGCCTTCATGGAAGCATGCACAATGGGCAATGCCAAGGCACATCTTGGTGCATGAACTGTCCAGTGAAATGCTTCAATGAGATCTCGGTTTAAGTAAATGCAATTGACAAGTGTAAAGCCAAGTTTTTGAAGGCTCTTACTAACACTCTCCTTGCGTATATCAAAAAAGATGCATGTAGAGATATGATAAATCATGGACAAAGCCCGTCAGATGTATAACATAATGCCTTAAAGGAGATTTCATCGCATGGAATGCAATGTTTGCAGTTTACAAATGAAATGGATATGTTAGCTAGGTGATAGAAACTCCAACAAAGTTGTGGATTGGAGGTTTGACATCATGCCTCAAAGAAACATTGTCACATGGAATGTAGAGGCATAAACAAATACATGTGAACTAATCAACAAAATGTCTCAAAAAAATGGCAACCATTCTTATATCAATAATGGAAATGAAAAGTTTCTTCACATTTAATTGAAATGTTTTGGAGGTTTGATTAATTTTTATAATTGATTAAATGTTTTGAATTATTTAATTTTATAAATTAATTAATGAACATTCATGTTCTACAGGTGCTTTTGGAGTTTGAGGTAATTTGCAAAAAGGGGAAAATCAGTTGACTTAAAGTAAACTGAAGACTTGATGGGCCTACTTGAGTTCATTTCTTTAAAGGAAGTTGATCTACATCACAATGAGAAGAAGAACTTAGAGTTGTAACTGAAAGTTGCAGTTGTTAACTGAAGCCAGACAGGAGGATGGGATTGCAAACTGAAATCAACTAAAGATTAACAAAAGCTGAAACATAATGTTATCTTTTTTATTTAATTGCCTACACACAAAAGCTACAGGTTTTGATGTTTCAGTTCTAGAGGGAATTATGGAATTTTGATCTATTAATTGTAAAATGGAGCTCATTGTTAAGGGTTAGAGACTTAGGGGTTAGAAACTTAGGAAAATTACTCAGGAGTTTTATAGCTTAGCTAATTAGAGTTAACAGTAAGATAGTTAATGGAGTTTTCTGCAATTCTTAGTTTAGCTGAGGTAATTTGAAGACATAGGTTTCTGTACACTAGTGATCTTTCCAGATTTGTAAATGTTGCTTATCTATTTCATTGATAGTAGGAGTAGCCATATTTAAACCTGCTTTAAGTTATTCTCTGAAATGGTGTTCATTGTATTAATCATTCGATCTAGAATTCTTCAAGGAACGATGTTTCATCTTTTCTTTTGTTTTATGATTTATGATTTGTTGTTGAAGTTTTCACTATGAATGAATGTTCAACTTTGTATTGATTATGAGTTGGTTTTTTCTACAGTTTTGTTTTAAGAATTCCTTGAAGAGTAACATGTCTAGTTAACTAGATGAATCAACATTCTTTCCTTTTTTCTGTGTCCCTAATCTATCTTTTGCCTTTTTTTATACCCCCCTGTTAGAGTAGTTTTAGATAAAGTTCGATCTTACAACAATCAAGAAAGCTCAATAACCAGCAAGCCCCTTGAATATTACAGACTCATTGACTACTCAACAAAACAGGATAGTTGAGAACCAACTACCAAGACCTTGGGAGTTAGATTACTATATGTTATCTTTCCTTTTCAAGAGAAATAGGATAGAGATATTACGTTTAAATTTTGTTGTGTCAATTTGGCCATCAACACCAATCTCTTCCCCGAGGAGGAAGTAGATGTGGTTGGCGACTCTAACATTGGGTTTCTAAACTATGAAGGAGTTGAAAAAGGAGAGGAAACACATGGTGAGGCTTATGCTATTTTCACCTACTCACAAAATAAGCTTGATCATCACCAAGGTGATGGAGCTAAGGAAAAATATCACCCACATACGGTAATCACAATTTCTAAGAGGGGGACTCCTTTACCAGTACAGCCAAAGGACATAGCGGGAAGTAAACAAGTAATTATCTCCAATCCTCTTTCTTCTTCTTTGGTACTTAGAACTAGTGTCCCAAATCGTAAGCCCCGAGATAAAAATCCCCCATCTTCTTTCGTGAACCCTTACCAATCTTTTGACATCATAGATCATGCAAAAAAGAAAAAAAATCCAAATGTCATAGGTTGAGTATCTACAAACCAAAGCCAACCAATTTAATAAACTTGCTAAGTTTGTCAAAGACAAAGGAGCTCACCCTGGTCAAGGTTCTTCCCAAAATATACCAGTTTTTCCTAAACCAAGGCCTACATAAAGTAACCTTGTTGCAACTCCTTCATCTGTCCCTAGGAAAATAGATCCATTTTACATCTCCTTACTAGTCAATGGTTATAAACTAAGTGTAAACACTGAAAATATCCTGAATGATATCATACACTCGAAACAGGTATACTAACATCTTTTTCTCTTGAAACTTGTCCTCTTTTTGCTTGATTAATTGAATTAACCTAGCTAATTAATTAATTGCATCATTTTTTTCCATTAACCTAATTCATCAACTTGGGTTAATTCAGTCCCCCTTCACACTAACATTTCATCTCATCAAATTAAATAAATCAAAATATTTAATTTAATTTCCTAAGTCTTCTTATTTAATTAAATAACCCTAAGTTATTTAATTAAATGTCATTTCATCTCTCCCCCATTCATTAAATTATTAAATTAATGAATATCATTTTAATTCTTCAATTCCCTAATTGCATGATTAAACCTTGTTTAATTAGCAATTAAACTAATTTTCCTCTAAAAGGGAATATTCCCATAGAATATTCCTTATTTCTTTTTTTGCATAATTAAAACTTTCTTTTAATTTGCAAAATATATTTATCCTCACCTATGAGAATATTCTAAAGAATATTCTCTCTCCTCTAATCATCTCACTTGGCTTTTTGAACAAGCTAAACCTTTAACCTCTTGAGAAAGTCACCTTGTGACCTATGTGTGCAGGTCAAAAGTGTGTTTTTTTGGAACAAATGTGAGCCCTTGATTAATTCACATCTTGTATTTTCATCTGTTGATGAGAATCCATTATCCATGCCTCTTTTTTCTCCATCCTTGACCGTTGATTAATCTTTTTTATCTCAACCCTCCATTTCTCATTTCCTCTCCTATAAATAGGACACTATTTGGAGACAAATCAATCCATCTTTCAATTGCAAACTTATGTCATTGAACTCACTTGCATTCACACTCTCAATTTACTCACTTTTAGCTTGTTTTAGTTCTTTTTTAGTTGCATAATAGCTTAAGACATCCATTAATGGCTTCCATGCATCCATCTTAGCTTGTTTATAAATTAGGGTTTCCATATTTTAGCTTAGAATTAGCTTAAATTAGCTTAGCAATTGCATAGTTAGATCAATTTTAGCATAAAATCATGTTAATTTAGCATAAATCAGGTTTTCATCCATTTATCACAATGGTTTCATCGATTCTCTTCCATAGAATCAACTGAAATAGGCTCACTAATCATAGTATTGGGAAAGGGTCGTTATTCCACATCAACACGACACCAATTCCAAAATGGGATAAATTTCAAATGGGTTAGAATAGACATTTAACTATTTTCGTAGTTTACAATTTTCAGTTTCAATAAATGTTTAGTTTAAACTTTCAATTTGAATGATCTTGTTTGAGATTGAGGTTTAGTAGATAAATTGTGCTTTAATTCATCATGGATCAAGCGTAATCGACCCACCCTAACAATCCTCATCTCACATTCTGGTGCTAGAATTAGGGCAAACCGATAATTTAATCAATTTTTAGCTCAAATTTTGTTTGTTTGCTTTTTTGTAGGATGCAACGATGCCCAAATCAAATATAGCAATGCACTTTGTAAAGCATCACCATATAGTGATGCTATCCCAATTTGAAACAACGACGTCGATTAAATGCATTGGCATTGGTTTAAATCCGGCGATGCTAATTTAATATAGAGGTATTGAAGACTTCAAATGATGACACCCCCAAATTCGCTAGAGTGACGCCCAATAAAATACTGATGCTATCATGCTCTCTGTATTTTTTGTAGAGCGACGCCCAAATTCACCAGAGCGATGCCAGATTTCAAATCGTGATGCTACGTGTGCAGTGATGCCCAACCAGAGTAAGAAGTTTTATGATCATTTTTTCAAAATGTGCTTTAATTTTCTTGATTTTTCAGATCACTAATGCACTTATAACATTGTTCTGGTTGTTAGACTAACAGGGTTTTTTAGGTTGAACGACATAGAGCTAAAGTGAAGAAATCTTTCTTATCTTGAAATTTTATGATTGTAACAAGCATTTAACGCTTTGGGGCAATTATAACCCAACTTTTTATGCTTTCTGCTTTCTTCTCTAGGACCTCACTAAATTTCAGTTAGGTCTTAAAAAGAATTCTCAAACGAGATTAAAATTGAACCCTCATCTCATCATTCTTTTTTGGGTTTAAAATTGAACAAGAGAACTTCATATTTTATTTGGTGTAATAAAATGAAGTCATCTTAACTTAGGGGTTAAAATTTACAACTGTTTGCTATGTTTTTTGATTTACAAGAATGTTATTGGATGTATATGCAACTCTCGTGTTCCATTTGGTTACCTTGAGAAACAGAAACATTCCTTAACACTTTTCCAAATCACCTACATCTTTCAATTTGGATTAAAACTAAACCTCTTTGCGAGTGTGAGGAAAAGGTGTGGCATGTGTTCTCTCTTTGTTCATACAATCAAAGATGATAAAACTACAAACGTACTTCCTTTCTAGTATTTATCTTTAGAGGACTTGTCTCCCCACTTTGAAAGGAGGGAACGACCCAAGTAGTAACGAACTAAATCCAACCACTATATAAATGTGTGGTTGCAATAAAAATTGTGATCAATGGGATGTGGTACATGATAGCTCTCCCCCAATATCTTTATGATGTGTAAATCCCTTGTTCTAAGGGTTGGGAGACCTCTTGATGTAGTTTATCATTGTATCCCCTAAACTAGAAGCCCTTATTATGAACCTTTGTTTAGAATCCAAAATCCTTAAACATTTTTTGGTGAAATAACAATCATTCTTGTTATGCCTTGCATAACCACCCCATCTTTTGCCTGGGTCAAAATGGGTCCCCCTTGTTATTCTTTATACTTTGTGGTTTTTCAAACAAAGTTTGGAGTCATTTTGCTTCCAACACTTTGTTTATTTTGGTTTAGTCTGTCGGAACCAGGATCGGAACTGAATTGGGTTCTAAAAGTTCAACTAAAACTTGTTTTTGTTCCCATCTAAACGGTCTTTTCTTTTGGTCTTTTGTTTTGTCTTCAGTGGAGCCGGAGCTGAAGTGGATGTTAAGTTAGTCTTTACCGAAAATTGCAAAATCATAATCGATTCCACCCCCGTCTCTGCTATTTTGACTTTTGGTTTTAGTTTAAGTCCTTTTGTTTAGTTTTATTATGTCGGTCTTTTTGTTTACTTTTTGTGTTTAGTTGGCGGACCCGGAACTGGAATGGAAGTGAAGTTTGGAAATTTCTTTAAAAAATTTCCAATCAGTTTCCATTCTGGTTCCACCCCCGCCACTTTTGGGTCGTTGACCTTTTGACTGAAGTTACATTGCAGAAAAGGGTTTGTTCACTTTCAGTTTTGACTCCGCCTTAACTGCGTGTTAATGCATTAATGACAACTGCTCGTGTAGGTAGAAATCTTCATTTTTACCTTCATTTAAGGATTAAACGAATCATTATTATCATTTTTTTTTTAAAATAAAGAGCAAGGAAGAGCAGCAGCGGAGTTCATTTCAACGAATCGATTGAACGAGGAGAAGATTATTGCTTGCGGATCAGTTCAGAAGGTTAGTTGGTTTCTTTTATTTTCGAGGTAAGGTTTTCTTCTTATTGTTGTTCTTCATTTATTTATTGTTGTGTTTTTTATATATTTGCCCGTGTTTGGAATCATGTCTTTTTTCTTCTTCATTTTTAACGAATTCATGATTCTTGGCGTGCTTGTTTGAATGGGTGTTTTATTCTATTTGTCTGGTTGATTCCTCGTTTCTTTTTGCTTTTTTTTTTTAGTTCTTTCTATTTTAGGGCACGGTCGCTTTCACGCTTTAGTCGTGATTGTGTTGTGCTATGTTGGATTTGTAGTAAGTTAGATTAAATTAGATTTTAAATGGTGTTTAGTTGGATTAGAAATTTACCATGAGGAAGATTAGAGATTTATAGTGAGAGATTTACCGTGAGTTAGGGTTAATTGATTCATCATTTTTTGCTTAGGGTTTTGTCCCATGTTCAATTGGGTAAAATGGTAAGGTTTAAAATCCATGCCCTAGTTTTATCATGTTGTTTCTAGATTAGGGTTTCGTAGGTTTTTGTGATCACTTTTAAATGATTAAAATATGATGCCCTAAAATTCGGTCATTCCCCATGGTCATATGAGTATAGTGTTTTTAAAGCCTCTTTTCATTTAATACGACCTTGGTTTTAATCATGTAGTTATAGGTTAAATTGATAAAACCTTTGATGACGTCATATCAACCTAGGTGGAGACGGGATCGGAATCGAGCTTGAACTGGAAAATTTTGTTTTGCAAAAGGTATCGATTCCCTTTTCATCCTGTTTCCGGCTCCGCATAATAAAGAAGTCTTCTGTCGAAATAATGATGACCAAGCCAGAAGCAGAGGCGGAATGAAAATAGAATATGGAAATTAAAAAAATCTAAAGAAAACCAAATCCATTTTCCATTCCGATCCCCATTCCGATCACCTTCCCGATTCTGACTCCAAGCCCGTTCATTATTAATGAAATATCTATATCGGTTTTGGCTCCGAGTTTGGCAGTATTGTAAAAGACACTGTTTTAGGTTGTGTTTTTGCCTGGTTCCGCCTCCGGTGCATATATGAAAGGTATGGTTTTTAAAAGCATGTTTTATAATGATATCTAAAGATCTAATTAGAGGTTTTTGCTTGCAGGAAAGTTGAAAGATGTCAGGAACATCTGGGGAAGCTGCTCGGAGAAACCAGCCTACAAAAACATCAAAGGTAGCATCAAAACCAAAGAAGTTGAAGCCAGAACAATTTCCTTATACCTTGAGGTATAATCACAAGAGTCTTGTGGTAAAAGTGAGCAAAGTAGAATTAGATTGGTTAGATATCACTAATACCAATTTAGGTCAATACAATTTTGAGGAGTGGTATTCAGAAGCGTTTGACAAGGATATTACAGTGACTACAGAAAGAATTGTCAGCTCTGGGTTAGCTGATATCACTTTATTTCCTATATATGTCCAGTGCCCAGAGTTAATCATGACAGTAGCCAGTGCTTACAATCCTGCTACCAGACTATGCATGGATTCACAAGACAATGTGATTATTAATCTCACTCCTCAAGCATTTCAAAGTATATTTAATGTTCCAGATCCAAAGAACTTGGTGCAATTGAATGAGGCAGAGGCCTTGGACAAATATAGTAAGTATAAGGGATCGAATAAATCTCACTTGAACAAGAAGTGGTTGAAGACAGAAAATAAATCTCTAACCAAGCTTGCAAACCAGCCAAAGAGGGTAGATTTCTATGAAGAGGTATCAAGGTTGATTGTGATGTTGTCTAGGGTGTTTGGGAAGAGGGATGCATTTTACTACAAGGAGTGGATGTTTCCCTTTATTCAAACTATCTTGAAAGGTGAACAACAATTTGATTGGTCAATGATTGTCTCTGATGCCATACATGATCAGTTAACCAGGATCAAAGAAACCAAGTGCTTCTTTATGACTTCTTACATTGTATATGCCACAGCAAGGTTGGGTGTTTTCTCAGGTTTGAACAGAGTGGGCATAATGGGAGCGTTGGATGGACAAAAGAAGGTATGGGAGCACTATGACCAATTATCTCTTTAGGTTGCTGAGACTCATTTCAGAAGAGTCAATGATGCATTTTTATATGTGGTCATCAATCAATTGAATGGAGATGCAGGATACCGATTAATTCAAGAAGCCATGGCGTTCATTACTGAATAGGGATGTTGGTACATCCAATACCCCAAATTTACATACTTTAGGTTATTTGGTTTTGAAGGTCACCCACATTTGCTTCCAAGGTGCTACAGTAATAGGATAGTGCTAATGGAGTTTGTATATCAAGCTCTTGGAGTTAATGCTCAGTTTGGGATCAAACATAAAACTAGATGTCATAAGTTCCCCATGAAGTTGGGAGAATATAGCTGTCAACACTTGGCAGGAGCAAAGGTGGTTTGTAATGAGCTGATATAATTGAAGTTAGGATTATACACAGCTCATAAGTATTTTGATCCAAAAGGTAAGATGCATGCCTTGTTGGCTTCGGTGTTTACTAAACATTTCAATCTGTTAGAAGACTTCTGGAGTGACTGGCAAGATGAGTATGACTTAAGAAAGAAGAATTATGGAAGATTATCGATCTCACTCATGTCAGAGCTTGGTGTTAAAGAAAACATTCCTGACACCTTGGTGGATGATGGAATTGTGTTGGATCCATCCTATGAAGCTTTGAAAATTGGCACCAAGATTCTAGATCCAGCTGATTGGGACAGCAAGGAAATCATTGATATTAAGCGGATTGGGAGGACAATGTTGGATAGAAGTGTGCAATGGTTAGTGCTGAGAACTCGAGCTCCTCAAGAACCAGCCCCTAAAAAGGGTAAGGGATACAAAAGGATTAAAAGGAAGACACCTCCCAAAGAGCCATTGGAGTTCTTTCCCCTAGATATTGATGAGATAGAACTTGAGGCGGTAGATGATGAAGAGGAAACACAAGAAGGAGATGTTCCAGTAGGATCTATTGTTTCAACACCTACATTAGGTGAATCATCCACCCAAGCCCCAATTACAAGAAAGAAGAGTAAAGAGATTCAAGAAGGAGCTCTTCATAGCATGGCTGAAACTGCTAAGGGAAAAGAAGAGGAGGAAGAAGTTATGGAGGTAGGGACAAATTCAGATAAGACTCTGTCAGAAAAGGATTTGCAAGAAAACATGCCTCTAGAGGAGGATATTGAGCATATTTTGACACAAGAAGAGCAATGGAAGATGTTTGAAGAGGAAAAAAGAAAGTATGATGCAAGGGCTATAGTGGAGAAACAAAAAGAAATGGATGCTAAGGTACAAGTTGATGCTCTACTTCACCAGCAACAATTAAAGGCAAAACAAGTTGAAATTAAGGCAGTAGCTGATGAAGTAGAGAAGCAAAGAAGGCAATAAGAACATGAGCTTAAAGTTAAAGTAGAGAATGACAAGTTAGAATTAATATAGAATATCCATGACCTTGAGGAGGAGAAGGCGAGGAATCGGAGGGAAAGAGAGATCTGGGTTGCCAAAATAAAACTTGCAGAGGAAGCTCAACAAAAAGAGGAAGGGGCAGAAAAGATAAGGAAGGAAAAGGAGGCCGAAGAGCTGATTAAGAAGTAGCAAGAGGAAGAAGCAAAGGTAGAAGAGCTTAAGGCTTCGGAGGTAGAAAGATTAGAAAAAGAAAGGCTAGAGGCCTTAGAAAAAGAGAAATTGGAAAGGGAGGCTCTAGAAAGGGAAGCTCTACAAAAGGAAGAATTAGAAAAGGAAAGGTTGGAGAAGGAAAAAGTGGAGAAGAATCAGTTGGAAGAAGAGAGGTTGAGGAAAGAAGAAGAAGATAAGAAAATACAAGAATAGAAGGATAGGGAAGAGGTTGAAAGACTTGTGTAGATGCATATACTGCAAGAGCAACAAGAGAAATTGAGGGTTGAATCCCAATCTCAAGTGAGTATGCAACCACCTTCTACAATTATTGCTCCCTCTTCCTCTATGATGACTACTGCTCCAAGTGCTCCTACATGGCTAAAATTGGACCTGTAGAAGAGGGCAGTAATACCTTCACAACCTCTCAATTAGGAGGATATGATGAAGGGGCTTGAGCAGGAGAGGCCTAAAAAGAAGGCTAAAATTCTACATTCTACCCGACTCACAGATAAAGGAGAAATTGTGGCTGAATGTGCCATGCCAATGACAGAAAAGGAGGTAGGGGACATGTAGCTAATGGATTATTAGTTAAGTACTGTCAACTTGGGAAGGCCCACTAGGAATCAGCAGATGAACTTGATTGATGTGGTGGCTTCAACAACTAAGTCAAGAATGATCAAGGATAAGCAAAAGAAGGATGAGCTTAAAGCTCAATTGGATCAACTACATTCATTCTTGAAGAGTGTCTCCTCTCCAAGATCACAACAGGTAGCAGCTATTGAGACTCCTATTTTGTTAAGCAAAAAGGAGGCAGATGATTTGGTACAGGTAAAAGGCAAAGTAGAGATGGTAGACCGATGGGTAGACAAGTTAAACCGTGAAGTGGGTGAAGTTTTGGTAGAAAGTTTTGAAGCCTATAAAGACACGGAAGGGTTAGTTAAAGAAATGTATCAATACATTGAGGCATTGGAGAAACAAAGAGAAGAGTATAAAGAATATAGTTAGAAGTTAGAAAGAGTTAGTGTATTGCCTTTGGCTACTCTTTTGGAACAATCAATACTTGAGGATGACAATAAGGATTTTGTGAAGAAAACTTATCGTATACTCTGTTTTAGAACTGACTTCTTGTGTAAACATAAGGATGAGATCCAAGAAGCTGTTAATAATTTGACTAAGCAGTTGGAAGAGCTAGAAGCAGTTATTGCCATTATTGTAGATGTAAATGCATTTACAAAAGAGGGCATGCCTTTGAGTCAAATAAAAGAGAAATGGGATCAAAGATTCAAAGGACTCATGCAAAAAGAGGATGATGGAGAAGATTTGATAATAGATCGGTTAATGGATGTTAAGGAAGAAATAAAAGTTGCTAGAAGAGAGATGATAAAGATAAAAGGTATGAGGGAGTTTGCTGCAGCAGAATTGGATCAGATCAAATTTGAAGATAGCTGGATTGATGGGATAGAAATAGATATGTTACAACAAGTCTTCACCAGCTACGATGAGTTCATGGAAAATCTAGCTTCGCATCCATGAATCCTTGCATGCATGATTTTTCTCTTCCTTGCATGTTGCATGCATGCAGCACTAACAGTCTTAGGGGCGGATGACTTCTTTTCTCTTTTGTCTTCTATTCTCTAGTAAAACTGAAAGTCTAATGTAAAGACTCAAGATCAAATTGATCTGGGTTTCCAAGAGAATTTTGGTTCCTAAAAGGGTGGATAACCTAAAATAGAAGTGAAGTTCAAACTTTTCATATAATCTATAAATGCTTGATGGGTATCATATTGTAAAGGTGGGCTAATTGAGAATAGGATTGGCTTACCTGAGGTAGGAGATAGAATTTTGTAGTGATTTACAGAGATACATTGTACTTGATCTTTTACAGTTAATAGAATTGCAGGTTTTCTCAAAATATGGTGTTTAGAATTAAATTGTTTGTGTGATAAGGCTGGTAAGTTATAATCTATCTGTATGTAGTGATTGTGTTGAACATAAGAGTTTCTTGAGTGATGAAAGTCATTTGAAGCAATCAGATTTAAGGATTATCTTATTAGATTATCATTGAGTTAAAGTTATTAAAGTCTATTGCTCTATGACCTTAGCAATGAATGGATGAATGTTTTGAAATCTTGGAGATAGTTGTGATAAGCAAAAAGTGATATTGAATTAAGCACCTTAGATGCATGCAATGGTATAGTTTATGCTGTAGATTGTGTCATGCTTTGGTTTTATGATCTGTTAGGAAACATTCATTATTGAAGGTATATGTCCAGATGCTAGATAAATTTGATTCATACTTACTGGTCTACCCCTTTGGTCTATCTTTTTCTTTTGTTTGAAACCCCATTGATTTACTAAAACAATTCGGTAAAATGAGTCATCGCTTGAATCTTTTGTTACCAGCACAGGCCCCTTGAATATTACAGTTGCATGAATTGATTGAGTGACACCAAACAGTTGAGAACCAACTACCAGGACCTTGGGAGTTAGGCTACTACATGTTGTCTTTCTTTTTCAGGAGAAATAGAGTAGAAATATTTTGTTTTAACATTGTTTGTGTCATTTTCACCATCAACAATTCTATAGCCGCCCCACATTCTTACTATTCAACTGTAGAAACAAAAAGATCCTTTTGATCTCCAGATTTTAAGGATTTTGAGATTTGATTGTCCCGAGAAGTGTGCTGAGAAAGGGGGAGACAGTGTCGCCAAATCTCTAAATGTTCACATTGTTTAGTGTTTGGAGAAATCCAAGTGGGGAATCAACAAGTATAGCCATTTCAAACCTAGGATTGTAAATGATTGTGAGTCAGTTTGATACATTGCTTGGTTCCAAAACATTACAAAAACAAACATTCGCTATCTTCCTCAAAATTTCAAACACTTTGGCTTAAATATGGATTCCTCTTGAATTAGCCTCGATATTACTACTTGTCCTAATGGTTTAAATCCTTAGTGATTTCTAAATATATTGATTTAATCTCAATCCATATTTCCCAAAGACAACATAGGCAATTATGGCTCTAATCTCATGATTTTCACGAAATGGACATTGTGAAAGTTATGATATTTTTGACATAAACATTTAGTTTGAAAATATAATCAAATGAGTGTTTGTAAAATCAATTCACTTAAGCTAGATAAAATTGACACAATTGAACCCCACATGACTATTTGGAGACTGATTTCCCCCATTCAACAACCTAACTTTACAGGTGTTATCATTCAACCTAACTTTGAATTCATTAAGGGAGAACAAACGGATATCCTTAGCAGTTTGAGAAGCTTCACTTTTGAAACCAAGGAAAGATCCAATCAATAGAGAATTGATGCAACCATCTTAGATAAAGAATAATGAAGAGCTGATATTTTGGACAAAAGGACTATATTACCACCCTCATGTGGCAATAAATATCTTCTTCTTATTTAATGATCTCACGCAAAATCAAATTCCCCAAATATAAGGTCTACAAGTCATCATTTTAAACTCGGACATCTTATACCAAAATCTCTCAAGAAATAAATTTTAGCGCTTCACAAGAATAGAGACAAGTTGGTAGCAAAATTTTATAGACACGCTTCAAGGAAAAGTCTAGAATTATATGCATTCTTTTGGAGTCAAAACCTTGGTCTTTTTTACAATACTGAACTTCTCTTAATGATCTATCACACAATCAAAATTCCTAAGGGAAGATCTACATCCTGTCATTACAAACATAGACATCGTAATTCAAAGTTTGGAAAAAATTGGGATGTAATACTTTATCACAATCCTAACCTCTTGTTAAGAAACTATTATGCTCGAGCTAGGAAGAATTGAATAAGTTTACACATCCCCATCTATCCTCTCATCTAAGTCAACATTGGGTCTTTAGGATTTGAAATCTTTATAGGTCTAGCATCATTCTCACTACCTTGGTCTTGGAAATAAAAAAGGTTTATTCTAAGTCAACATTGGGTCAAACATTTCATTCACCTCTTCATCAAAATTTAATCCTTCACGTCACCAAACTTTACAAAACTTTTGAATACACTAACACTTTTTGACTTCAACATCTATCAAACTAACCTCTAACTTGGATATGTTGTATGTGGAATGTATCCTTTTCCATGCACCTAGCTAAGTTAGTTATCGTCTTTGGACTAGTTTATCTTGAAGGTCACGAATCTACCCTAAAGATTCCCAAGTTCATAAACATATTTTATCCTAACATAAAAAAATCAAACTCAAGTCAAAATTATTGTCCCAAAATGATTGCAAAGATCATTTTCCATATCACCCATCTTTTCATCCCCCATTATCATCATTGCTCCAAAAATACTTAGAGCATCTCTTTTACCTAGATTTGAGTCAAGTGGAGAGTTTAAACATTACAAATCTCAACACAACTCTCCCATAAGTGACCCAAAATTTATGATAAAGACAAGATCGTAACACAAGAGAATCATGGAGAAAATCAAAGTCACATTTACCTCAAGTGATCCAAATCCTCTAGATTTTGATCCAAGAAGTCAGGTCACCCCATCACAACAACCATCATCTCTGCCAGGACCATATAAGATTGAAGACATCACAATCATTCCCTTTGAACTTACTAGGGAGGAAATCATGGAACATCAAGCCTTTGAAAACATAGCTCCTATTTCCCCATCATTTGTTGCACAAAACTAGGCACAAGGCTCCACAACTCCACCATCAGAGATAAATCCAATATCCACTCCCATTCTTGCAAGAGGGCTTTCCAAGGACTTTGGTCTAACTCTTCCATTTGAAATTAGTACACTTGTGGGTACCCTTGATACCAATCCTCTGCCTCCAACAACCACTTGGACACCTACCTTTGGTGATCCTCCCATCCCCAAAAATCCCAAATAGCTCTATAAACCTCTTGACCTTTATTATTCCACCACCACCTCCACATATCAAGGACACCCCTCTTCATCCATACCCATGAGTACCACAAGTGTGCCCACCATCACACAAAGTAGTATGGACCAAGTGTCTCAAGATAGTACACAAGGGCATATCAATATTATATCATAGAGTCAACCCTCAATGTAGATGGTAAAATCTTTACCCAATCCTCCCCTAGGATCATCTATACTATTGGTGCCACAAAACACATCCATCCCATCCATCATCAACCCATCTCAAAGCAATCCCTTGGTAACTAATCCCATCAACACAAGTAATCCTTTATCTACATCTCTAGCACAAGGAAATCCTCATGAAATTGGACAAGGGAACCTTTTCAATCAATGGACTCGAGGTCCTAATATGTCATTACCATTGCAAAATCTAATGACACCATCCTCATATTCCCCACGGTCCTCTTCACTATGAAAAATCAAATGGGACCTCAAACTTACATTCCTCCATCTCAATATGCCATCTTACAAGGAATGTTAAACCAAGGGAACTCCCAACCTCTCATCACCAGCTCACAACCCATCCAAAAAATCAATACCCACAATCCATCACAAGTTTCTCAACAACCAACTGGTCATATATTGAAAAATCATACCTTAGCCTTATAGCAGGCACAACAAACTTATCAGAAAGCCATCCAAAAATAGCAACAATAGCAAGCAGCCTAAACCGCACAATAACAATAACAACAAGCAACCTTAGTTGCACAACAACAAGCTTATCAAGCATCCTTAGCAGCATAGCAACAATACCAAGCATATCAAGCATCCTTAGTAGCACAGTAACAACATCAGGCCCAACACCAAGCCCTCACGGTGCACCAAAAACATCAATCCCAACATTAAGCCCTCGTGACACAACAACAACATCAATCCCAACAACAAGCCCTAGTGATGCAACAACAATATCAAGCCCAACAGTAAGCCCTAGTGGTGCAACAACAAAATTAGGCCCAATATGCAGTATGCCCAACACCAACAACAACAACAACAACAAGGTTCCTACTATAATCCTCAATAGAACATCATCAATACAAACACATTAGGAACATATATATCAACACCTCAATCCCCTTCACATAACCCCACTCCACCATACACCCCATATAATACATCATCATATCAAAATCTTGCATACAAATCATTTATCATCCCCCATATGTTCCTCCACCAAACCTACAGGATGATCTAGCATCATAATTCAAGGCGCTATCCCAATAAATGCAAGACCTTCGAATGGGAAAGACAAAGAAGCCCCATGCACAGAATCTATGTCCTTATCCATTTGACCAAAACATCACAATGGTATCATTCCCTCCCAGATTTGAAATCCCCAAATTTGATAAATATAAAGGGAGAGGAAGTCCTATGGGCCATGTCAAATAATTCAATGTCATGTGTATGGAGGTGGCCTATAATTATTCCTATTTAATTCATCTCTTCCCTCGAAGTTTAACAGGTCCTGCTATGGATTGGTTTTCTCATCTACCTTCTGGCATCAAAACTTTTCAAGAAATCACTAATAAATTCATCGATCACTTCTCCTTTATTCTCAACATGGATGTTAGTCTAGAAGAATTATACACTCTTAGACAAAACAAAGGAGAAACTTTTGCCAATTTCTTGCAACGATGGAGACAAAAAGCTAGTAAGAGAAAGTGGACCCTTCTTGACGAATAATTGGGAATCATCATAGAAAATATAGATCCCAATCTATCTTCCCACTTGAAAATGCAATGCATCACATCCTATGACAAACTTGTCCGTCGAACCCTTAACATCAAATGATCTCTATTCTCACAGGGAAATAATCAAGCTTATAACCACCCATCAACCAGTCCAAATGACAAGCCCTGTGTCTGGGCTAAAAACAAAAATGTGATAAATGATGGTGTGGTAGATGCTAAGGTGGTCCTAAGTTCTCCTCGACCAAACAAAAATCTAGTTTCTAACATTCAACCAACTTTGTAGCAAACAACACCTCTTCAAAACAATCAGATCAATAACACCGACATGCAACAAAGGAAAACTACCAACAAGAACAGCTATCCCAAATGCAAGTACACATAGTTATCTGAACCTATCAAAACCATCATGAAAAATTTGGTAGATTCAAACTTAATAACCCTTCCTAAATTTGAAAACTACTAAGAACTACTAGAGAAACCATCCCGGTACAACAAGAACGATCTCTGTGACTTTCACAAAATCAAAGGGCACAAAATAGAAAATTGCATGACTCAAGAATATCATCCAGGACCTCATAGAAAATAGCACCATATCTATTGAAGTACCAGTTGGGAATCAAGATCTTAAGATATACAAGAACCCTATGCCAGATCATAACAAAGGGAACAACAATGGAAAAGCTAAGGATTACACTAACGTGTAGCATAGCTATTCAAACATGGTCGCTTCCTATGATAGCATCATCACTATCATTACCATCAAAGGACCTAGTACGAAGTGTGGAGTCACTGCACAATGTGGAAAGGTCACCATCCAACGAGTCCCCTCTCATTCTAGGGCATAGCCTACTTTTCCAACATCAAATCCCAACAAGTACAATCTCCTAGATTAGCTTAAGAAGACCCTAGCACAAATATCAATCCTAGAACTATTGAGACTATCCCTCACACATAGGGAAATCTTAGATAAAGCTTTATTAGATTCATCTATCCCTAAGGGTATTGATACAGATCAGTTTCAAGCTATGGTAGGACATATTACCAATTACCTACTCACTTTCTCCAAGAAAGACCTACCATCACAACCATCTCATAATTGTGCTTTACACCTCGAGGTCTTTATTTATAAAAACAAGGTTAAAAGAGTCTTAGTGGATGGAGGTGTTTGTCTGAATATTTGTACCCTTAAGTTGATCACAGACTTGGGCTACTCAGAAGATAATATTGAGAAAGCAAAGAGTACCACTATCAAAGCATATGATGACAAAGAGCAGGTATCCTAGGGCATCATTGCACTACCCATCCAAGTGGGACCTATCATTGCAGAAACTACATGCCAAGTGCTAGATCTTGACCTTCCATACAACATCATGTTTGGTCGACCATGGATCCATGCCCTAAAATTTGTAGCCTCGACCTATCATCAATGTGTAAATTTTCCCTTTGAAGGAAGATAAATTACCATCCACAGAGATCCTGAACCCTTCTTCTACTACAAGAATCTTGAGGACGAGTTTTACAAGATACCCCAAGTGCCTAAAAATGATGAAGGGCCTACACCCACACCTACCTCATTTGTTGATCCGTCATCCCTTGCATCTACCTCAGCAAAAAAAACCCCCATTACGCAGAACATTTCTGACATCAAAGCAATGATCCAAGATGATGGTTTAGGGAACTACAAGCTCATGAAGGATACCTTTGTCTTAAGAGAGCTACCTCTTTCTCCTCAATCCCATGAGAAACCCACATCTAGTCCCAAAGAACCCAAAATAATAACAATGTCAACTACTACCTTCACCAAGTGGGGGGATCTAAATCAAGAAAACATCAACGAGGAGGATGTCTCTAAACTCCTCTATCAGGATGAATGACCTGTCCCTATTTTGCCAATGGAAGATCATAATAAAGTCTTGTAGTTGATGATGGGTATGGGATATAACAAGAATGAGAAACTAGTACAAAATGATAATGGCTTGCTAGAACCCATCGTTCTTGAGAAACGACTAAATAATCCTAGTCTAGGTTGTACTACTAGCAAGGTCACCCTTATTAGCAAAGGTACTTCTGCTAAACGGGTTGAGGCTTCCTCTTGGTTACCTCCATTACGTGATACAACTTTAGATGATTTCCCCCTTGATGTTGCAAACCTATTTGAGAACACCCTCTTTATGATATCCATAACATCCTTTGTTCCAAGAAATCAACCAACTGAGATACGCCTAGTATACCCACAACTTATTGACATGGACCACTAAGGACCACTGATTCTAGATTTATTCAAAAATAATGAAGCAATCTTAGAATTCATGGGACTCCATGACAACTTACCATGGGCAGGTCACAAATTAGGTTTTTACATAGAGCTAGACACAGGGGCATACTATGGGGAGACGATTGAATCCTTTAGTCACAAAATTAATGAAATGCAACTAGCATGTAGATCCTTGAGTGAAAACCACATTGTGGCACTCTCTGATCCTAAAATAGTAAAAACAAAGGAAGCATCTAATGATGAAAACCTCTTTGAGGCACCCAAGGATGATGGATTCAATCTCCCCCTTAGTGCAATGCATCTAGAAAAGTTAGTAGTGCTAATAGAAAAGGCCACTCCAGTCAATGTGGGTACAGAGGAAGCCCCTAAGATCACTTTCTATGTTGAATCCTTGATGGATGAAGAACAAAAGAATCTAGCAACATTTTTGAAAGAGTGATGAGCTAACTTTGCATGGTCATACACAAATATACCAAGCCTTGATCCTAAAGTAGTTGTGCATCACTTAGCAGACTATCCTGAATCCAAGCCACTCAAGCAAAAATTACAAAAAATGCACCCTCAGATAGCACTCTTAATGAAACTAAAGTTACAAAAGCTTCTTCACGTTGGATTTATCTGACCAATAGATTATCTTGAGTGGGTTTAAAACCTAGTACCAGTCTCAAAACCCACTGGTGGCATCAGAATATGCATTGATTTTAGAGACCTAAACAAAGCATGCCCAAAGTATTATTTCCCTCTTCCTAACATTGATCTCATTGTGGACTTAATAGCTTGGCATGAAATTCTATCACTCATGGATGGCTTTTCGGGATACAATCAAATCATTATTGCCAAGGAGGATCAACATAAAACTGCATTCACTTGTCCATGGGGAACATATTGTTGGAAGGTGATGCCATTTGGGCTAAAGAATGTAGGAGCAACCTATCAAAGAGCAATAACCCTCATCTTCCATGACATGATCCACAAAACAGTTGAAGATTATGTGGACGATATTTTGGAAAAATAAGGAAAATGAGTGAGCACATACAAGTCTTAGGACCCATCTTTGATAGACTTGAAGAATACAAGGTACAACTAAATTCAAAAAAGTGCATCTTTGGGGTTACATCAGGGAAACTTCTTGGCTTTATCATCTCACAAAGAGGGATATAAATTGATCCAACAAAGGTAAAATCCATCCTCGACATGGACCACCACAAAAATTGAAGCAAATGATAGGATTACAAAGAAGATTGTAGTCCATTAGAAGGTTCATAGCACAACTATCAGATAAAATCCACCCCTTTTTGCATCTTCTCTATAAAGGAATAACTTAAAAATGGGATGAGAAATGTGATAAAGCTTTCTAGAAGATCAAGGACTACTTATTGATGCCTCTAGTCTCAATTTCGTTGATACCAAACAAACCACTGATCTTATATATCTCAGCAACACCAACAGCACTAGGAGCTCTTCTAGCACAACATGATGAAAATAGAAAGGAAAGGGCCATCTACTACATCAGCAGAACCTTGGTGGGCTATGAAATGAACTATTCACCTATTGAGAAAGCATGCCTAGCAATAGTTTTTGCTTCACAAAAGTTCAGGCACTACATGTTGTCACATCAAATCAAGCTCATTTCAAAGATCGATCCATTGAAATACATGTTATCTAAAGCAACTCTCACAGGGCGAATGGCCAAATGGGTAATGATCTTAACAGAGTTCTACATAGAATATGTGGATCGCAAGGTAATCAAAGGACAAGTTATCACAAACCAACTAGCAGAGGAACCCATCTACGCAGAGAACCCCTTGGTATCAAAATTTCTTGATGAATCAGTGTTCCTTATCAACCTCACAGCTCAGTGGAAGATGTACTTTGATGGATCGTTCACCCAACATGGATCCAGAATAGGCATTCTTTTCATCACCCCTCAAGGTGATTGTATCCCAAATTCATATAGGCTATAATTTCCTTGCACTAACAACATTGTTGAGTACAAAGCCTTAATCACAGGTCTAAGGATAGCGATTCAATGGTAGATTCAAGAGATGAAAGTCTATGGAGACTTGCAGCTAGTTATCAACCAAGTCAATGATGACTATCAAACTAAGGATGACAAGCTCACTCCTTATAAGAAGATGGTGGAAAATCTCAAGGACCTTTTTATAGACATAACTTTTGAGTAGATTCCTTGCATGAACAACAGAGCAGCAGATGCCATGGCAACAATCGGATCACTATTAGACATGTCGAACAACGTCCTCTAATGTGAATTCTTGGTAGAACAACTTCTCGTACCAACTTTTGAAATCCCTGAATCTGAATTCTCTTGTGTCATTGTTGGTCTTGGATCCCCGTGGTATCATGACATCTTTACCTACCTAAGCAAAGGAACCCTCCCATCTGATATCACCTCGAACTTTTAAAAGACCTTTGTTAAAAAAGCATCATGATTTGTGATCCTAGGTGATACCCTTTATCATCGAAGCATCGAAGGGACATTACTATGATGTCTTTGTAGACACTAAAAATTTTCCTAAGCCTGCAACTTCTAAATTCTCCATCATTTCCCCTTTTGTCTTTAATAATTAAATAATTTTTAATTATTTGATTATTTTCTAAAATCATAAGTCTTCTATTAATTAAATAATTTTAATTATTTAATTAATTCATTTCTATCGTTATTCCTCTTCGATTAATTAAATAAATTCTATTTATTTAATTGTGTCACTAATTAAGTCCTCTTCTTTCTAAAATTAAATAAATTCTTAATTATTTTCTTTTTATACCACTTTCCACTATAATTAAATAATTATTTTTAATTATTTAATTATGCATTAGCCTTTTCTCTCATAAATTAAATAAATTTTATTTATTTAATTTGGTCCACTCTCTTGAATTTTAAATTAAATCATTATTTAATTCAAAAGATTCCCTTTTTCACATTCTTCTATAATTAAATAATATCTTTATTATTTAATTATTCATTGGACACCTAGATTAAATAATTTTTATTATTTAATTTCCCCTATCACCTCTTTCTTTGTGCCAACCTTATCCTTCACATCAATTCCTTATCTATCCATGTCTCAATTAACCTCCACCCTTGATTAAATTATTTATAATTTAATCTTGACCATCAATCCTTATAATTTTCCCTAATCTTGACCTAACCCTAGTCCATACTACATCTTTTATTCTTGGTCATTGATTATTAACATCCAATTTTAGCCTTTCATTCAAAATTGTCTTTTCTATAAAAGACCCTTGTCTTTGTCATCCTGACAGATCTAGTTCATATGCAAGTAAATGTTGCTAGTGTGAGACAACAGATCTATCCATGTTGCTTAGTCATTGTCATAGGCTTATTATTTGCATACTCAAAATATGAGGACAATTATCATACTCAAGAAAAATGGAGAAGTGCAATGAAGGTGAACCAATGGTGGCATGAAGATTTGGTAATACTACTTTATGTTTTATGTATTTATGCTTATTTGTGCTTCGTTGTTTATTAGGGTTTGATTTACATGCTTTATAGTCTTAACCAAGAGGAAGCCTCAACTGCTTTAACAGATATACACGATGGCATATGTGGTTCCCATTCTAGTGGTATGAATTTAGCTAAGAAACTGTTGAGGATGGGGTACTACTGGTCAACCATGGAAAGAGAAGCTCATTAGTATGTGTAGAAATGTGTCAAGTATCAACATCATGGAGATTTTATTCATGCTCTAGCTCAAGAATTGCAACCAATGATTACACCCTAGCCTTTCTCACAGTGGGGGCTTGACCTCATAGGAAAAATCACCCCAACCTCATCTAATGGCCACAATTTTATCATAACCACCACTAAGTACTTCATTAAGTGGGTAGAATCCATTCCTATGACCTACATAATGGGGAAGCAAATTGAAAAGTTTATCCTAAACTACCTCATTTGTCGTTATGGTGTCTCGCAAACCCTAATCTCATACTATGGAATACCCTTTAAGAATCAAGATGTGAAAGAGATATGTCAAAGAACATCCAACACTGATTCTCTACCTTGTATTATTCACAAGGAAATGGCCAAGATGAGGCTACGAACAAAACTATCCTAAAAATCCTAAAGAAAATGGTCAATGAAGTTGGTTGTGACTTGCATCTACAGCTAAATCCTGCTCTTTGGGCTTATTGAACCAGTATCTACACGTCAATAGGTGCAACCCCTTTCTCCTTGGTCTATAGATCAGAAGCTATCTTTCCTATTGAGGTTGATCTCCCATCATTGCGAGTGTCACTACAAAACCTGATCATCTATGAAGAATATAAGATATCTCAGTTGAATGAGCTAGAATTCTTGGATGAGTGTCATCTCAATGCTCTTAATCACTTGCAAGTTTATCAAAATTGACTGAAACGGAGCTATAACAAGAGGATCAAATGTTGGTCTTTCCAAGTAGGGGATCTTGTCCTAAAGCAGAATCTAAAGAACCTTCCAGATCAAGACAATAAAGAAAAGTTTGAGCCTAACTGGTTGGGTTCATTTGTCGTCACAACTAGTCATGGATCAGGAGCATACCAATTGTCAATGCCTAAAGGTGAACCCTTGCAAGAGCCAACTAACAGCTTGCATCTCAACAAAAATTATGCCTAGTCCTGAAGGGTGTAAATCTGAAAATACAAAAAAATCAAAAAATGATCAAAATCCAAAAAAAAATGAGAAAAAAGGATAGAAAAAAATCATCCTCTAGTAAAAACCACTTCGGTGGTGCTTTGGGAAAGTACCTTGGTGAAAACCTGGCAAACAGGCACCTTGCATAAATAAAGCACCTCCATCTATTCTTTGGCTCTTTTGTCCTATCATTCTTTACACTACTATTCATCAATTGCCTATCCACATCCTTATCATAGGTTGATGATGTGAATTATTGTATCCCTTTAGTACTACTTGGCATATTCCAAAGGTTAGTTTGTCCTACCTATATCGAAGTATTCTAACATGTCATGCTGGGGGAAATTCGTTATGGATCATATCAGGTTATTGTATATCCTAAGCTCAACGGAAAATCCCAAAAAAGATCATAAAAGCTCATAAAAAAATCCCAAAAACGTTCATAAAATCTCATCAAAAATCACAAAACATTTGTAAAATGATCATCAGAAAATCCAAAAATATTTGCAAAATCCTGTACAGATAAAATCCAAAAACATCTAGAAAATTGTAAAGTCAAAATCCAAAAACATCAAAATCCCTAAAAAGGTCAAAAATCGAGAATCCAAAAGTGGTACCCTTGTCGAACTACATTGTCTCTGAGCTTGAACGTAGGAAAGGTCATCATTGATGTGCCACCAAGATACCCTAGGTCATTCCTTTAGGATTTCATCATAATAAACTGACATCCTCCTGTGCATTTCTCATCTTGTTAATATGTCGAGTCAGTCGAACTACATGGTCTTTGTGTGTATAACATAGGCAAGGCTTATCTTTGGTCAGCTCCGAGACCCCTAGGATAGGTCTTTTGGGTTAGGTTCTTGGTTGAAACTCTCGAAAATCCCAAAACATCTAAATAATTCAGAAAACCTCTAAACATTCAAATATCAAAAAACACAAAAATATTTGAAAATTGAAAATCCAAAAACAATAGAAAACATTCAAAAGACCTAAAAAAGACTCAAATATCTTAGAAAACCCTAAACACCCTCAAATAATCAAAAACCTAAACATTCATAAACTTTCAAGAAGGCTAAAAACAACCTCAAAACATCTTCAGAATACCAAAAATATTGAAATATTCCAAAAAATCCAAAACCACCCATCCCATCTCGCTTTCACCGCAATAACCTTCACCCATAATAAAATTGATTGTCACCTTCACCCTTTGGAAAAACAAATAGAAAACACATATAGCAAGTCGTAAAGTGAGAACTTAATTGTCAAAATCTAAAGTCTAGATCATAGGTAAATGTGTCAGTGAACTTTATATCAGCGGCTTATCATAACATCATCATCCTAACATCAAACAACCATCTAATCAACATGTCCTAGGATGTATCCTTCCTATGATGGACATCAATATCAGACATCAACTTAGCTAAATTAAACTAGCATTAGATATAGATAACATTGACTGTTTTTCTTTGATTTTTCTTGTGATTTATCTTAATGATCCATTCTGAGGACCTCTTGATGATGTCTATCTAAAACAGATTTAGAGAGAAAGGAATTGGCCATTGATCATGATCTTTCATTTTTTGTGCTTGTGGATGCTCTTGTAAAATAATCTTGGTGCATACTTGCTTAGTTGTGTGTAGGAATGTTATTTGGGGTATTTTGTTGACTATTGTGTATGATTTGGTCCAATATATTCTAAGTGTCTAACTTTTATTCCAACGAGGTTTTCGTATGTCAAGATGTGAACAAGAACTTTCATGTCTATTTGCAGCGTCAAAGTCCATTACACTAGATACAATGTTGTCCTGGTTATTAATACCTTGATGCATTGTGTCTATGTGTTATATCAAACAATAAGGAACAAAAAAAAATCTCAATCTCGATATGTGAGCAACTCATCATCCTATATTCATCCTCATCCTGCATTGTCTCATCACCATCTATAATAAAGTCTCAAGGGATCATGGACTTGCTAGATTTTTGAAGCAATCATCAAAATCAATGGTCAAGTCATTCTTTATTCTTCTATCTTCTCTCCATGCTAACCTAGTATCATGACAATCAACAAAAATATCATCAAATACATTCATCTTGCATTCACAAATCATCAGCATACATGCATCCCATAATCATAGCATAATCATAAAACATCCATCAGTATAATCATTGCATATCGCATCATGTATTATGCATCATCATTTAAGTTGTGATGAATAAAATAGATTTATTATTCTAAGCATCTTAAATCGTTGCATCACATATCATACATATGCATTGCATATATTATAAGCATACATCGCATTATACATCCATACATCCATATGCATATATGATCATCTCATAAAATTGCATAAGAAATACACAAAAAAAATGCATCCATAATATTTGCATACATGATCATAGCATAAACATTTGCATATCATAGCATCGTAAAAAATATTGAAAAAGAATATAACATTGTATCCATACATATCATAGCATCACATATCATCTCATATTATCAAATCACATAAGCATAAGTAAAGTGCATCCATACATGATCAAATATAAGCACATCATATACATCCATACATCATAAACATGAAATAAGATGAACAAATCATATTGAATCTATATCTGTATCATATATATATATATATATATCAAAAATGAATGTCATGGTACAAAATCTGGATCAGTGTATGTATATTGATCATAAATACAAATATCCATGAGCCTATCAAAAAGGAGCCCAAGAATGTGTATCTGTGTCAAAGAATGGGGAACCAAAATCAAAAAAGTGTATGTACTCTGGAAGTTAGCCCTGATGGCTGCTCCCCTCTTCGGCCTGCCTCTCTAGCTGCTCCTCAGCTTTAGGTTGTGCATCACTCCTCTATGAAAAATTAGGCTATTTGAGTGCCTATGGAACATCACGATGATAATGCATCCTATAGTAGGTTGCCTTTGTCACAGCCTCTCTATACAATCTCGTAGATACTATCCTATCCTGAGAAGCTTCCATCATAGCCTCTATCTAGTGTCACCACCCAATCTCCTGATCTCTTTATAGTCACATCTTGTAACTATTGTCGGGCATGGTCCCTCTCTACTGTGATGGACACCACCTACTATCTAGCTTGGTCCTGCTCAGTAGTAATAACCAAATTCTACTACTGGGCCTTATCTCGCTCACCTATCAAAGATTGCACTTATTGTTGCAACTATTGGATCTATAGATCTCTAGCATCTAGTGGTGGTGGCAATGGTGTCTGCTACTATCCTAGTTGCTGCTAAACTGGAGGCTACTGAGGAGGTTGCTTACTAACTAGTGGATCCCCTAGAACCTATCCAACTTGGCCAACCTGCCCCTGTCCTTGTCCCTATCCTCTACCCCCGGCTCCTCTCCCTCTACGTCTCCCTTGTGGAGGAGCACCCACTAGATCTATCAGTCTTTGAGGAGATGTGAACCATGCATCATAAGTAGGTGTAGTTTTTTCTACTGCCTAACCCTGGTCATAGGCCCATGGCTGAGCCACCAATTTTCTAAAACTCTCCATTGCCTCTAGAGCTGGAATAGTAGGTCCACATGTGGGAACCTCATGAGCAGACCTCACAAAATGGCCTTGTAGGCATCATCCAGCCTGTCTTGTTGCTCCCCGAACTATCGTGCCACCCTGTCTGGAATATATCTCTCTATAATCATATGCTCATGACCCTGCATGTACCGATTCTATCTTGCAAAGAACAACTATTGAGCATCATCATACCATCCTAGCATCTGTAACCAAGGTTGCCATCGAAAAATTGTCATATCATCCAAAACATGTCGCTAGTATGGTAGCCCAATCTATCCAATGTTTCATATGGTAATGGCACCTTTGTACCACTAAATCATGAGATCATCTGGCTCGACATCAACCATTTGTACTATTGATCGAAGCACAGCTATATACTCTCCCAATCCCAAATTTGAAGCAGTGTCACCCCTACGCCAATGGCCCTGTCGTCGTAATAAACAAAGTCATGCATATCGTGATATAGTGAAGCTAGTATCACTGGCCCCCATGCAAAAAGTGTCCTCTTGTAAAGCATCTAGTGACATGCTAGGCCCCATCATGGGTTGAACCCTCTGCTTCGTTAGTCCAGAGCAACCAAACTTGAAATGATGGCTACAATGATCAATCGAAAGGTGGGCACATGACCTCTATACATCTCAAGGTTGATTTGTGATGTGACAAGAGAAATTTTCTCCAACTCCATCACCTTGTGAAAAGAATCATACTTGACATCCACATCATAAATCACATGATTTCCATGTATCAGCAAACATAGAATATGCCATACATCCTCTAAGGTAACTGTCGCATCGCCTATCGGGAGGTGAAATGACGAAGTCTCACCGTGTCATCTCTCATACAGAGCAGTCATCATAGCTAAATGAGTCTGGATGACGGGTGCATATGCAACATACCAAAGGTCGATCTCTCCCAAGTGCTCCAGGTACAACTCTGACATATCACCCAGTCTCTCCAAAATTGTGGGCCTGTGCTTGCACGACATCAGTGGTGGAATGACCTCCTACACCCATGAAGCGCACAGCATCAAAAATAAAAAATATTGACTCAATTTGGAATTTCTAGCTCAAAAATCACAATAGCGTGGCTATATTCAAATTCCAAATTGTGAATTACAAAATGTGTCACCAAACACATGGGCATCATGATTTAAGCTTTGGAAACCCTAACCCTAATTTCCAAATCAGAAAGTGTGTCGCTATATACACATGTGTTGCAATTTAAAAATGGAAACCCTAATTTTAAATCACAAACTATGTCACTATATAAATATGCATCGCTATAAATCATTTTAGCATCGTCAATTGTCAAATGGGCATCACTATATAGCACTGCCAAAGTTTAATATTTAACTTGCAATAAATGCATCAAAAAGTCAAATTTCAAATCAAGTTTTTAGTTACATATTGGTGGTCCTGAGCCTAGAATCTGCTAATGCTCTCGAACTTGGTCGAAAATGTGTTGTGGGAGCTGTCATCGCGCCATTTCATCAGAGGGTTAGAGCTCAAAATAGCAAGAATCTCTATGGTGTGAATGCAGAAATAAATTGAAAGTGACCCTTCTTAGCTTATATATGCTAGAAAATTAGGTTTTTTGCCCTAATTTCACCTTCAGGCTAGGGTTTATCATCATTTTCACCAATTTTTCCAATCAAAACCTGATTTTGCATTGTTTTTTGCATTTTTGGCATAATTCTTGCATCCCAGAGCCTTTTTGGACCCCCTGGGGCAACTATTAACCTTTATCAAGAAATCAACCCAAAATTTGAAATTTCTACCCGATTTCTCAAGGGGGCAGGGAATCAACTTTATCCTTCCACTGGGGCATCTAAAAAATCAAAAAAAAAAAAATTGATTTGGACAGCATTTTTTAATCCGAAGGGCTTCAGTCTTTGAACCAAACCAAAAGGTACCTCGCTTCAAAGAGGAGTAAAATGTAGACACTAAAAAATGTCCTGAATGATATCATACACTCGAAATAGGTATACTAACATCATTTCCTCTTGAAATCCATCCTCTTTTTGCTTGATTAATTGAATTAGCCTTGCTAATTAATTAATTGCATCATTTTCATACAATAACCTAATTCATCAACTCGGGTTAATTCACTCCCCCTTCACACTAACATTTCATCTCATTAAATTAAATAAATCAAAATAATTAATTTAATTTCCTAAGTCTTCTTATTTAATTAAATAACCCTAAGTTATTTAATTAAATGTCATTTCATCTCTCCTCGATTCATTAAATTATTAAATTTAATGAATATCATTTTAATTCTTCAATTCCCTAATTGCATGATTAAACCTTGTTTAATTAAAGCAATTAAATTAATTTTCCTCTAAAAGGGAATATTCCTTATCTTTTTTTGCACAATTAAAACTTTTTTTTAATTTGCAAAAAAAAATTATCCTCACCTATGAGAATATTCCTAAAGAATATTCTCTCTCCTCCAATCATCTCACTTGGCTTTTTGAACAAGCTAAACCTTTAACCTCTTGAGAAAGCCACCTTGTGACCTGTGTGTGCAGGTCAAAAGTGGGTTTGTTTGGAACAAGTGTGAGCACTTGATTAATTCTCATCTTGTATTCTCATCTGTTGATGAGAATCCATGATCCATGCCTCTTTTTCCTCCATCCTTGACTATTGATTAATATTTTTGATCTCAACCCTCCATTTCTCATTTGCTCTCCTATAAATAGGACACTATTTGGAGACAAATGAATCCATCTTTCAATTGCAAACTTATGTTGTTGAACTCACTTGCATTCACACTCTCAATTTACTCTTTTTTAGCTTGTTTTAGTTCTTTTTTTAATTTCATAATAGATTAAGACATCCATTAATAGCTTCCATGCATCCATCTTAACTTGTTTATAAATTAGGGTTTCCATATTTTAGCTTAGAAGTAGCATAAATTAGCTTAGCAATTGCATAGTTAGATCAATTTTAGTATAAAATCATATTAATTTAGTTTGCATCATGTTTAATTTAGCATAAATCAAGTTTTCATCCATTTATCACAATGGTTTCATTGATTCTCTTCCATAGAATCGATTGAAACACACTCACTAATCACAGGATTGGGAAAGGGTCGTTGTTCTACGTCAACATTACACTAATTCCAAAATGGGATAAGTTTCAAATGGGTTAGAATAGACATTTAACTATTTTTCATAGTTTGCAATTTTTAGTTTCGATAAATGTTTAGTTTAAACTTTCAATTTGAATGATCTTGTTTGAGATTGAGGTTTAGTGGATAAATTATGCTTTGATTCATCATGGATCAAGTGTAATCGACCCACCCTGACAATCCTCATCTCACACTAAGTAACTATGTCATTGATTCAAGTACCTCTGATAATGTGATGCCAACCAAAGTAGGTAATGCTTTGGGTTTAAATTTGACAAAGACCTTTGGTCGGTGTTTCTCTATGGAAAACAAGCAAGTGCCCCTCCTAGGGAATATTAAAGATGCTTAATTTTTATTTTTTGTGTTTCCTGAGAAGAATATTAAGATGATATTGTATGCACTCAAATTCAGTTTGGAGTATTAATTAAATACAAGTTATTTAATTAATAATCTTTAATTCTTCTACTTATAAATAAATTGAAAAATTTATTTATATAGTTCATTTTCTCTAATTCTTTCTATCCTAAATCATTTTCTTCACATCTTAATTAAATGAACAAATTTAATTAGTTTGTTTTATTTAATTAACCTCTTTTCACTAAATTTGAATTAAAATTCAAATCTAGGCACATTTCTACTAACTTCTTCCCACCTTCCACCTTCTCATGTGTTTCAAGAATTAAATATTTCTAATATTTAATTTAGAATTTATCATGAACAAATTCTAACTAATTTCGGACACTTGGCCTTCATCTCCATTTGATTCCTCTTCACACTTGGCAATTTGTTCTTATGCAAGGAACACACTTCCCCTTTTCTCTCTGACTTCTTCATCTTGAACCGTTCATCTCTCCAAATCGAATCCAGACCATTGATTCCTGCCACCTAGGCTCATGCCTTGGAAAATCTATAAATAGGCCCTCATTTATAGCAAAAGAGAGAGTTGAGAATTTGTAGCAATTACACTCTGCATAATTTTAATTAGCATTTTAATTCTAGTGAGAATTTTAGTATTATCATTTTAGCATCAAGTAGTTTAATCATGGCATTTTCATTAGCAACATCTTAATTACAGCATTGTCATTATATCATTTTCATATAGCAATACCATAGCAGCATTATTATCATATAATGTAGGAAACATCTCTTGCATTCCCAGCATCTCTCATTCTTCAAGTTGTCATTTGGAAAGTCATGTGCACATACAATCTTAGAGCAAAAATGACTTAAAGAATTATTGGAGATAGAGGACAATGGGACGCCATTGAGGAATTATTGTATTAGTTTGATTAGTTATTTGAATTCCTTGATATAATGTTTCATTGGTGTGTTGTATAAGTTTTACTTTGCTCATTCATGTTATTTACATACACACATAAAATTGGCGCCTACCATGGGGCATAGCCCTACTTTTAATATTTTTCTTGTAATTTTTGTCAATAGGTCCTTTCGTGAATTCCAATGTAGCGCATCCACTATCTATTTCAGCAAATTGGTGGTGACTTTTGGCGCATCAAAGCCCTGTTGTGGCGCATATGTAGCCCAGACTAGCACATTTACCTCCCATTTTTGCGCATATACAGGATTTGATTTCCCTTTTCTATCTTCCAGAATAGAGCATTGAATGTGTTTAATAGCGCATATACTGAATTTTTTAGTGCATGCTCTTTATTTTAGCACATACACCTTTATTTGCAAAAATTTAAAATTCTGGGGGATTGATCTATATTTTTTATTTTGTAGATACTCTATAGGTTATCAAAAACATATCTAAAACTACTAAGGATGTTTGCAGGGGTGGGATTTATTTTCCTTTGATTAAATTAGGCATCTTGTTTAATTACAAGGTTAAATAACACCATGTATGTTGTGTTTGCAAAGTGATAGGCCTATGCTCTCCCCTTTACTTGGTGACCAAAACACCAGACTCACTCTTCCAGTTTATTGTAATAGAAACTTTAGTAGGCCTGTCTCCCCACTTCGAAAGGAGGGAACGACCTAAGTGAGAATAGCTAAATCCAAGCATTCAAACCCACTATAATCAAACGTTAATCATGATGAAAATCACATTCAATGGTAGTGTGCATTGATAGCCCTCCCCCAATATCCTTGAGATACATAAAGAATTTGTTCTAAAGGTTGGGAGGTCTCATGTGGGAGTTTATCATTTGTCGCACCAAATGGAAGCCCTTACTAAGAACTTTAAGTGTAGTAGCCAAGTTGAGTCGGTTTTCAAACATTATAATATTCATAGTGCAAGGGGAGGGAAGAATCTACCCCCAAGATACTCACCATATAACTACCAAGGATTTTTGGCCAATAGTGGAGAAATCTACTTTGGTTAAGACCTAAAAAAGGCAAAAACATGGGTGCCCTCTAGGGTTGGCAGGGTTGTGTGAGATGATGAAGTTCTAAGATGTGGATTGTGATGTTATTAATGACCCTTGACATTAGAACACTTTGACTGATTTGTTTGCTATTGTTCAATACTAGTGGAAATCAAAGGGATCAAACCAGATCCTAGAACATACACTTGATGTTTAGATCATAGGGTGAAACAACTATTTTACTACGTGCTTCTATGTTTGTAATCATTGTTCATAAAATCATCCATCAAAACACTCAATTCACTGACTCAAAACAAGAAAATCAGGCAAACTTTCAAAACGGTGACATATCTAGTTTAGCGCATATAGGGTTTGTTCTGGTGCATTTACCCCATCTTTCAATGCATAAGATTTATGTTCTAGCACATTCAATTGACACTCTAGCGCATATAGGGTTTGTTTTGGTGCATTTACTCCATCTTTCAGTGCATATACAACATGTTTTAGTGTATTCACCTGATACTCAAACAAAGAGAAAAATTGAACTTTTGTCTGACAATTAGAATCATTTTTAGGGACCCTTTTTAGAGAAGAGATCCTTTCTCATCAAAACATTGGTTTAAAATTGAATAAATTGGATTTTTCAAGTGGAATCCCTTTAACTAAACTTAGATCAAACATCTTAAAGTGTCCAATCATCAAATCTCATCTCTGATTGTTAGCTGAGTTTCATTATCAAGATCTATCATCCTTTATCCCGAAACAAATTTTGTCCATCATATTTAACCTGGTCTCATCAATAGGATATATCATCCTATTTGACTTAGATATTTCATTGGCACTCCCAAAACAAAGATCAAAGTGTAGCAAAAATTTATCACTTGCATGCCCATTTTAACAAGAGCTCAAAAGCAAAAACTCAGAGAAAAAGAAATAGAAACCCAAACCATCATGGCAGAAGGAGAAGAAAATCCTTTTCACAGATTTCACCAACCTAAAATAGATGAGATAACTAATGAGGGCATTCAACAAGCTCAACAAGACCCTAAATTTCACAAGTTCATGGAAAAAATTCTAGAAAAAGATAGAGAGAAATACTTTTTGATGTTGGAAAATCAAGGTGTAAAACTACCCAATGATTTTGATATCAACCAATTAAAGGAAGCTCCTAAGAAAACAAAAGTTGAATCACGAATCACAAATCCATTGAATGCTTTAACTCAACAAATGCCAGTTCTACAACAACAAATCCAAAACATGCAAATGGGAACAACAAAGAGATATTTGTTGCGAGACATTTGTCCTTATCCATTTGACAGAAATGTGAACATGATACCTTTTCCACCAAATTGATAATTTCCTAGATATGACAAATACAATGGAAAAATTGATCCTTGAGATCATGTAAGAGAATTTTGCACCATGAGTTTGGAATTTGCACATGAAGAAACCTATCTAATGAGATTATTTCCAAGAAGTTTGGGTGGTCAATGCATGGAATGGTTTTCAAAACTCCCACCAGGTATTAGATCATTTGAGGAGCTAGTAAATAAGTTTATCTCCCAATATTCATACAACATTCAGCATGAAATAACCATGAAAGATCTCTGTAACACAAAATAGAAAAATGGTGAACCATTTCTTACATTCTTGCAAAGATGGAGATGATTATTTTCTAGATATGCTCATCCTATACCTGAGAAAGAAAAGATAGATATCTTTATTGATAATCTCAATAATGAGTTGAGTTATAGACTCCAATTGTAGTGTCCACCCAGTTTTGACAAGCTGATTGAAAATGGACTTAAGATTGAGGAAGCCTTGGTTAAAAGAGTAGTATTGAAAATCTATAATGAAGGAACAAACTATGCTAGCCATCATAACAATAATGAAAAATCTAAATTTTGGACAAGAAATAAGAACACTGGTAACAATGGTTTAGCTGACACACATAACATAAAACCAGTCTTCAATTTATCAGGTACTACACCCAAAAATAATCAAAATAGCAATGAATCTAAACCAGCTCCACCACCACATCGAAAAAAAATTACACCCTTGGGGAAATCACTTGAATTAGCGTTGAAACAACTTCTTGCAAACAAACTCATAACATTATCAGATACACGATATTTCAAACCAAGATTCAAACCATCATGGTGGAATGATGCATATTACTATGATTTTCATTGAAGCAAAGGCCATAAAACAAATGATCATATGCAACTAAAACATTTGGTGCAAGACTTGATAGATAGAGGTGACATATTGATAGAAGGACACAAAACAAATGATGATCATGGAGCATTTAAAAACCCTCTACCCAACTATGAAAAAGGATAATCTTCTTTGACAAACAAAGGGAAAAATATGAATTATGTCTATGATACTACCATCCATCACATTTATACAATTGATAATCAAATCAATGTCATCAAAATCAAGGATAAACAAAACAACCTACCAATAAATGTGACCAGAAGAGGGTAGTCCAAGTTCGTATTGAAAGTAAATACATCTAGCACACCTATTACTTCTTCTAATTGATACAATATAGTGGATCAATTGCAAAATATTGCATGGATATCCATTCTAGAACTTCTTAAAATTTCACCAGCCCATAAGAATATTCTAGAAAAAGCTTTAGTGGACACCACAATACCAACCAATTTGGAAGTTTGTCAATTCCAAACCATGGTGGGACATTTGACTACACCCCATTGTTTATCATTCTCAAAAAACAATGACGCATCCCTCACTCATCCACACAATGCTTCACTCCATATTGAGGTTTTAATCCATAAACATTGAGTCAAACGCGTTTTAATATATGGAGGATCCATTCTAATATATTTCCTTTAAATCTTATCCGTGTATTGGGATTTTCAAAAAATGCAATAGATTCCAAAAGAAAGATCACCATAAAATCTTATGATGATGAAGAAGGATCCTCTCAAGGACTGATAGTATTGCTAATTCAAGTGGGACTAGTTCAAAAGGATATAATCTACCAATTTTTAGACAAGGACTTGACCTACAATGTACTCTTAGTTCGACCTTGGATCCATGAAATGCAAGCAGTGCCATCAGCATACCATCAATATTTAAAATTCCCATACAATGGACAAGAGATCACAATTTTAGCATATTCTAATAATCCACAATACTGCAACACTCTCAAGACAATCCAAGATGTCTTTGTACCACACAATAGAGAAGCTCTCACTTCTACTTCCTCAAGTAATGAAATCCAACGTACTTCTACTTCCTCAAGTAATAAAAGGCAACTCAATTCTTTGTCAAAACAGTTTGAGAAAAAGGTTCATTTGAAAGATAAAGGCATGGGTGAGTATTCTTTTGAGCAGTCCTTGTGTCTCTCACAGCTACTACCTTCTCCAAAATCATATGGACAACCGTCAACATCTAGACAACAATCTTCACAACCCATTACTATCTTTGATGGTAAATTTGTAAAAGCAGGTACTCTAGCTGATGAATTTGAAGACAAAGACATTCTAAATTGGATTTACAAAGGTGAAGAAGAACCCCAAGCAACAACCTCCAATATACCAACAGAGAAATATGGTTAAGGGTCTAAAATCTTAGAAAAGATGGGATATGAAGGAAAAGGTCCTATTGGAAAATGAAAAAAGGGTATTGTGGAACCAATCCAACCTATCACAATCAATGCAAAAGACAAGACAAGATTAGGATACAAAGAAGAGACAAAAGAAGAAGCCATTCAGAAGGTGTTTGAACAAATCCTCTAGCCGTAAGCTAGCTCTAAAACAGACTCAAATGAATATGAATAGGATTCCCTATCTGAAGAATCTTGTCAAGACAAGGAAATTGATGTGATAAAGAGGTATGCACCCATGCGTATAGAGGGAGAAAGCTTAGGGTCTAGACCATTTGAATTTGGATCACTACATATTGATGGCTCTAGTGAGGACGATTAGACATCGAACGAGATAGATGATTCAAAGGAGAGTAACATTATAGACCTTGACGTTGCTAGCGAACACCTGAAAAAAATTTCCATCATGACCCTCACTTCCTTTCATCTTGACCAATCTGATGATTCCTTACCTTTGATACATCCCGAACTCATTGACTGGGAACAAACCGAGCCTCTTGATATCCCTATCTTTTTAGATGATAATGCAATTGTCAATTTCCTTTATTCTGAAAATATAAAAACAAGTTCCACCAATGAATTTCATAATGAAGCTTCAAACCATGGGAGTGCCAAGTCTCTTAGCTGCAAAATAAAGAATACCAAAAATTGATCTAATGGTGAAAACCATGCAATGGTAGTATTAGATCATGAAAAAGTAAAAATAAAGAGTGTATCCAATGGTGAGAACCTCTCTGAGGCACTAAAGGATGAGAGATTTGACACTCTTCCTGAGCATTATCAAGAAAGATCTTTAGTATTGTTCGTGCCTACGCAATCCATAAACATTGGTACTGCAGAAACAACAAAGACCATACACCTAGCGGCATCAATGATAGAGCAAGAAAAGCCAAATTTCACCAAATTCTTTGAAGAAAGATAGATTGGTTTTTCTTGGTCTTATGCTGACATGCCAGGAATATATCTGGATCTAATAATTCATCATTTATCCATAGCAACAGGAGTGAAGCCAGTAAATCAAAAATTGAGAAAAATGCATCCACACATTGCCCTACTAGTGAAAGCAGAATTTAAAAAATTATTAGATGTGGGGTTCAACTGACCAATCGAATATGCAAAATGGATTTCAAACATTGTACCAGTCTCCAAACCAGACAATAGCATCAGAATATGCATAGATTTTAGGACCTTAACAATTCTTGTCCAAAGGATGACTTTCTTTTGCCCAATATTGACATCATTGTAGATTTAACAGTAGGACATGCTATGCTATCACTCATGGATGGTTTTTCAGCTATAATTAGATCAAGATCACACTAGAAGATCAAGACAAAACAACTTTCACATGCCCATGGGGTACATTTTGTTGGAATGTCATGCCTTTTGGATTAAAGAATGCAAGAGCCACCTATCAGCATGCAATGACAACAATCTTTCATGACATGATGCACACATTCATGGAGGACTATGTGGATGACCTACTAGAAAAATCATTCACCAGGGAAGGACATCTAGAAATCTTGGATAAACTCTTTAACCGATTGGAAAAGTTCAATGTGTGATTAAATCCAAAGAAGTGTGTATTCGGAGTAACATCAGCAAAACTCTTAGGATACATAGTCTCAGCCAAAGGCATCAAAGTAGATCCAGAAAAAGTCAAAGCAATCATGGAAATGCCTCCTCCTAAGAACATTATCCAACTAAGATCTCTACAAGGAAGATTATAATCCATCAAGAGATTCATTGTGCAACTGGCAAACAAGTATCATCCTTTTACTCATTTATTACACAAGAATGTTTCTTTCAGATGGGATGAAAGATGTGAAGTTGCCTTTAATCAATTGAAACAATATCTGATGAATCCACCTATATTGGTACCACCAATAGAGGAAAAACCACTTCTACTCTACATACAACTATTGAGGTATCTTGGGAGCTTTGCTAGCATAAGAAGACTCTACAGGAAAAGAAAATGCCATCTACTACATCAGCAGAACACTAAATGGCTATGAAATTAACTATACAATCATTGAAAAAGCTTGTTTTGCAGTGGTGTTTGCTACTCAACAATTGCGACACTACATGTTAACACATACCATCAAACTAATAGCCAAGATAGATCCATTAAAATATCTACTTAGCAAACCCACTCTAACAAGAAGATTACCAAAGTGGGTGATGATATTCAGTGAGTTTGACATTCAATATGTAGATAGAAGAGAAATCAAGGACCAAGTAATAGCATATCAGTTAGCTGAAGCACCATTGCAAGATGACCATCTTATGCACATTAAATTTCTAGATGCAAATGTCCTCACAATGGCAGCACAACATTGGATATTATACTTTGATGGGCCTTACACTCAACATGGATCGAGTGTTGGAATTCTATTTGTTACTCCTCAAGGACACACTATCCCAAAATCTTACAGGTTGATGTTCCCTTTCACAAACAACATGGTCAAATATGAAGCACTAATCATTGATATCAAGGTAGCAGTGGAATGGAAAATCACAGAATTACAAGTTTATGGAGACTCCCAATTAGTCATTAATCAAGTTAATGATGACTATCAAACAAAAGATGACAAGTTGATGCCATACAAGAGAATGATAGATGACTTCAAGAAATACTTTGTTGAGATCAAGTTTGAACAAATTCCAAGAGTGGACAACAAAGTTGTAGATGCCATGGCAACTATTGCTTCTCTTCTACAAATACCAAAAAAATTAAGTCGTTACGAATTCATGGTGGAACAATTGTTTACTCCTGCATATGACAACCTGAATCTCAAGTTGTGTGCCATCTAGTTGATGTTGATTCTTCAATCTATGGGAATATTTATACCTATTTGAGAGACAATGCCCTTCCACCTGATCTATCCCAGAACCAAAAATGTAACTTTATCTGTCAAGCAGCCTGATACACCCTAATAGCTGATACACTTTATTGACAAGGTCTCGATGGTACTCTCCATCGATGTCTTGAACATGATGAATTTGAAATTTCCTTATGAGAAGTGCATGAAGGTATTTGTGATACTCATTCAAGTGGTCTTACTCTAGCTAAGAAACTCCTACGCTTGGGATATTATTGGTTGAACATGGAGAAAGAATCTTTTCAATTTGTTAATAAGTGCAAGAAGTGTCAATTCCATGGAAATCTCATACATGCACCGACGCAAGAGTTGCAACCATTCACGTCAACCTGGCCTTTTTGTCAATGGGGACTTGATCCTGTGGGTTAGATTCATCCATCTTCCTCTAATGGACATAAATTCATGATCACAGCCACTGAGTATTTCACAAAGTGGATTGAAGTTGTCCCATTAACCACGATCATTGGTAAACAAATTGCCTCCTTCATCCTGAACTACATTATCTGTCGGTATGGTATCCCTAGCTCCATTTTCACTGACAATGGTAGACCCTTCAAAAACTAGGATGTGCAAGAACTTTGTGAAAAATTCCATATCCAACACTGATTTTCCACACCCTATTACCCTCAAGGGAATGGCCAAGCAAAAACCTCAAATAAGACCATTTTGAAAATCTTGAAGAAAATTGTTAACGATGTTGGACGCGACCGGAATGTCCAACTAAACCCTACCTTGTGGGCATACCGTACTAGCATCTGCACCCCTATAGGAGCCACACCATATGCCCTTATGTATGGATTAGAAGTTGTCTTACCCATTGAGGTTGAGTTACCTTCACTCTGGGTATCATTGAAACGAATCATTTCAGAGGAAGACTATCGAGTATCCAGACTACAGGAGTTGGAATTGTTAGATGAACGTCGTTAGCATGTTGTTAATCATCTAAAATCTTATCAACAAAGAATTTCAAGGAGTTATAACCACAAGGTAAGAGCAAGAAAATTTCTAGGTTGGCAACTTGGTACTAAAAGAGAATCCTCGCAATCAACAAGATCGAGAAAAGAAGGGAAAATTTGAACCTAATTGGCTAGGTCCTTTTGTCATTGTATCAGTATATGGATCTGGAGCATATCAGTTATCTACACCCAAAGGGGACCTATTTAAAGAACCTATCAATAGAATCCATCTCAAGAAGTTTTAAACATAACTCATCTAGTGCACAGTTTTAAAAAGCAGAAAAATCCAAAAAAAGTAAAAAAGCAAAAAAATCCAAAAAAAGTAAAAAAACAGAAAAATCCAAAAAAAAAATAAAAAGCTAAAAATCCAAAAAAAGTAAAAAAATAGAAAAATCCAAAAAAGGTCAAAAAAAGAGAAAAAGAGAAAAAGTCAAAAAAATCATAAAAATCATAAAAAGTGCAATAAAAACAAGTAGTGAAAACTTGGCAACAGGCACTATTTGTGATAGATTGGCTTTTCCATCTATTGGAACGTGTGGCGGTCATCTACTCTTTGCCATATTATGCATGTCCATCATAAGCCTCATGTACATATCTGGGCATTGCGGTCATGTCTCACCTTGGCTTGGTGATCATTGTGTGTATTCACAATAAATGGTTTGTTTCTCACTGGGGGAAAAATCTTGAACTCGTTGGGGGCAATCTACTTTGAGCTAAAAACAATAGACAAGCAATAGTAAGATGACATACTAAACATAACGATCACAACGAAACTCAACATTGAACATCAATCACAATTTTTAGAAAGCCCACCATCCAAATCAGCAACAAGCTCTGTAAAACAAATCTCACTGGATGATATTCTTCTGAATCATGGTTTAATCACTTTAGCATGAATGTTCAACTATTGTATCTTGATTTTTGTTATCATTTCTCTAGAGCAACTTGAGGATGTCATGGATTAGAGAAGCTACAATGGAGTATGATATTTTTCTTTGTCTACTTCCTGTGAGTTGATCATTACTACTATGTAAATTTGTCACAGGATGTGATCTACGAAATATCATTGATGACATTCCTAATTTGCATAGGAAAAGGATTAATTCTTGTCTATTTTACGCAAGCAATACTTAGGTCATCTCGATCTATTATACCTAGATGCGTGTATTACCTTGCAATATCAAAAATCCATGGAAGTTGTACTCAGGTCATCATGGTTTACTTATACCATCGGTGTTTGTACTAACTTTCAATATATCAAAAATCTCAATGATGATAACAAGCACAACAAATCGGCTGACAAGATGACAACGTTGCATAATTAGATTTGCATGGTTAAGATAGATTGCACCCATATTTAGTTTTTGCATGTGCATTTTAGGTTTTTCCTAGGCTAGAAAATTTCAAAATGATTTTATCTCTCTTATTAAAGGATTGAGTACATTTGACATAAGCAAAATAAAAGAACAATTCACATTTAGTTGCATAATCATTATCATATCATACATACATTAGAAAGTATTATCATAAGCCATCCATCCATGAATTAGATCATATATTTGCATTACAAAAATACAAAAATAAAGTGCATCACATCTTATCTGCATATCATAAAGCATCATCCATAAGGCCATATAGAATCATAATCCATACATCATCATTTCATCATTACATTCATACACAACCACGGCATAATTATATAAACATCGCATAACATATAGAGCAGAAATCAAATGCATTCATCATAAACATCCATCATAAAATCATGTAGACAACATATACATCAATAATCTTCACTACATAATCTCAAAATAATCAATGTCAAGTGTACAATGATATCATAAAATGTTTAGAGATACATCAACAAAATGGCAAGAAGTCATGAAGTCCCTGACTAAACAAGTGAATACATCAAGTGTCACTACATCAAACAAGAGTACAAAAGTTGTGTGTTGCTTCCCCCAGACATTGTAGGCCTCGTTGTGCCTGTTGTTGCACCACTAGATGGACCTGTACCTAGATCTCTGGGAGGTGGACCAGTCACACCCCTGCTCATCGTCTGTTATTGACTCTGACTTGACCTAGTACTGATAGACTGCACATAGCTAGGGACACGTAGCTCTGCAAGAATCGACTGATAATAATGTGATCTATAGTACTTTGCCTCTTGGGCTAAATGTCAAACCTCTCTGAGCATATCCCCTATAGTAGTCCCCTCAAAAAACTCACTGTAATATCTTGGCTAGGGCCTCTACATGCTCACATCTCTATCTCATGGCATCTCTCTCTATTGTAAAAGAGGCAATCTGCTCTTGTACCTGTGCTAGTTGTCCCTATAAGCCCTACACTTGTAACTACAAAGCATCAATTTGTGCCTGCTGCTGCCGAGAAGGCACACAAATCTGAATCTGGGATGGTCCTGCCTATTGCTATCCCGAGGGAACAATAGATCTCCTCCTTCGGATTACTCTAAATTCTAATATCTATCCACCAACTCCATCCCCACCATATCCCTCATCATCACCATCTCCCCCATCCCTCCTCAGTCTCAGTGTTTGCGCTCTCTCATCATCATCCAATGTCGGTACTAGCTCATCGAGACATGATATCCTCGACACAACATGTGTGAAAAAATGCTCGGCATACTCATTTCTCATCACACCAGTCATGATCTCTAGATAATAATCCCATGCCTATTCCTGCAATCCAAAATACTCCTTGCAAGTTGCATCATAGGATATGGTGGGTCCCCACTCTGGAATATCCTGCTATCTCTAAGCATATAGTGCAAATCCCTAGGGCATCCCTCGAACTCGGCCATACTGACAAAGCACCCTCATGAGCATGAATCTCTCAATAATAAATTGGGTCCATCCAATCAAATACCTCAAAGTGAAAACATATTGCATCTCCAGCTCATCCTTGGGCCATTGCTCACAATCTAAGTACGGTCGCCATATAACTACCTCCAGATCATCAAGCACTCATCACCAATACTCTAGTTTTCCTAGCTTGTGTTGGACAAGAATACCTGTCTACCCAAAGAAATACGATCGTCCAAGTGGATGATCTCTCTCTCCCAAAGGACGAGTAATATCTATATGCTCCCAAGCCCAAATCTAAAGAAATGTCACTCCAGCTGATAAACTAGTAGCTCCAAGATACACCACCTGATGCAGATCATGATATAAATGTGCTAACATATAGGAACCCCATACATATCATATCCCCTGAGTGATCATCCTCTCCAGCAACCTACCCCAGCCAATAGACAGTCCCTTCAACCTACGGTCGAGACATAGGAAACCTCCAAAAAACCCAGATAGAATAGATGGTAATGGCGCATAAGAATCCACCATATCCTGCCATGGGATCTTGTAACCACTAATCCCATCATCATCAAAGATCCTCCCTAGTGCCTTAGTACCTCCCTGCTTTGTATGATCATAAATAGCTAGCTCTCCGACCACGAGAATCCCCAATATCTGGTACACATCCTTTGGGGTAACCATCATCTCACTGATAGCCAGATGGAATGTGTTGTGGTTGCTATGCCACCTCTTAGCTAATGCATTCAATAGTCCCCTATTTATCCTATATTGGGGCATATCAAGCAAGGAAGATAAACCACATCACTCAATAACATCTAAATCTACCTGCACCAGATACGGAATCATATCCCAAGTCTTTGGGTAGCGCTTCTGAGACTAAAGAACTCCTAAGTACTCCTATAAACATGACGTATCACAAATCAACATTTTATCAATCAACCTATCACTTAATCTAATCAGCTCAAATGAGCATCTATCATGAGGTCAATCTTCATATATCTTATCAAACATCATCAAATACAATGGCTGATGTGATCATCAAGCATCAAAAGCAAGGAGAAAAATCAAAATTTCATCAATTATGGTGTCAATGCGCCGATACAACGTGTCTACAATGGATGCGCCATAGAAATTCATCAATGCGCTACAACAATCCATCTATGCGCCAAAACTTTAAATACAATAAAATAGTCAACATATGCGCTAATTTACAGTGTAAATGTGCTAAAACTTTTAGTCAATGCACCGAAATAGAGCCTAAATACGCCAAAACATTTAATCCATGCACTAGTTTGGCAGGTATATGCGCTAAAACGTATCATTGCAGATTTTAAAAACATGAAAACACGCGAAAAACAAATTCAAATTTCAAAAGGCAGTTTCTCGAGGTACGTACCAGAGGTCTATAAGTGGCAGGGTAGTGGTGTCATCGAACTCGCTCGAATCAATGGGTGTGATATGGGATCACCATTTTGCTAAATCACTCAATCAGCTCAATCACTCAATTGCAAATGAATTCAAATGAACTCATTTTTCACCTTTTTACCTTTTAAAAGAGTAAATGGAGGGTATTTAAGTGGGATTATTTTTATTTTCAAAACAGGCATTAATCAATCAGTTGGCAGGATCATTCTTCTTTATTGGGAGATAAATCATCGCAAAATCCTGAAAATTTGAAAATCCTCATAAAATCTAAAAAATTTCAAAAAATTCAAAAATTTCCCCAATTTATCTCTGAGGGGGGCATACACACATTATCATTCAAAAATTAACATGTGGGGCATATCGAATTTTTTTATTAGCACTATTGACAAATTTTTCTTTGAAGCAACATGTCACAAACACATCACTTCAAAGAGGGGAAAAATGTATACACTCAAATTCAATCTGGAGTATTAATTAAATACAAGTTAATTAATAATCTTTAATTCTTCTACTTATAAATAAATTTAAAAAATTATTTATATAGTTCATTTTCTCCAATTCTTTCTATCCTAAATTATTTTATTCACATCTTAATTAAATGAACAAATTTAATTAGTTTGTTTTATTTAATTAACCTCTTCTTACTAAATTTGAATTTTAAATTCAAATTTAGGTACATTTTTACTAACTTCTTCCCACCTTCCACCTCCTCATGTGTTTCAAGAATTAAATATTTCTAATATTTAATTTGGCATTTATCATCAACAAATTCTAACTAATTTGGGACACTTGGCCTTCATCTCCATTTGATTCCTCTTCACACTTGGCAGTTTGTTTTTATGCAAGGAACACACTTCCCCTTTTCTCTCTAGCTTCTTCATCTTCAACTGTTCATCTCTCCAAATCGAATCTAGACCGTTGATTCATGCCACCTAGGCTCATGCCTTGGAAAATCTATAAATAGGCCCTCAATTACAGCAAAAGAGAGAGCTGAGCATTTGTAGCAATTACACTTTGCATAATTTTAATTATCATTTTCATTCTAGTGAGCATTTTAGCATCAAGTAGTTTAATCATGGAATTTTCATTAGCAACATCTTAATTACAGCATTATTATATCATTTTCATACAGCAATACCATAGCAACATTATTATCTTTACATATCATCTACAGCTATTTCATTATCATATAATGTAGGAAACATCTCTTACATTCCCAGCATCTCTCATTCTTCAGATTGTCATTTGGAAAGTCATGTGCACATACAATCTGAGAGAAAAAATGAATTAAAGAATCCTTGGAGATAGAGGACAATGGGATGCCATTGAGGAATTATTGTATTAGTTTGATTAGTTATTTGAATTCTTTGATATAATGTTTCATTGGTGTGTTGTATAAGTTTTGCTTTGCGCATTCACATTATTTACATACACACAGATAGTTCTTGTGGTTGATGTCCCAACCTCATATGGGATATTGTTGGGATGGAACTTCTGCAAGGACGTTGGTGGTGAGATCAACATGGATTTGTTGCAAGTATGAAGGTGTTGTGATTGATGTCAATTGAAATTCTATTGATTGGTGTTGTCATTGATGATTGTGTGAAGAAGATGTCAAGGATATTGAGAAAATTGTGAAAAAGAGGAAAACAGGTTTTCAATGTATAGTTGAGATCTTGAGGAAGTTTTGGGAGTACATGGAGCTATCTTTTGTTGTAGAGTCTAAAGATGAGTTTGAATGTAATAATGAGATGAGATGATGTCTCTGGTACTTGGTTTCCAAGTGCTTTTGAGAAAATTTAATAAACAAAGAAAATAGTGTTGTACTAGTGTTCATAGTGTGCTCTGCTATTGTGCTCCACATTTCTTCTGTGTTTATGCTATGCATGTGCAGATCTTACAGGTTATTCAAGGTTTTTATAGGTTTCTATATTCATAATTTGGGTTTTTGGATCATTGTATAGTGTGAGATATTTTCACCATTGTGTGAACCAGTTGTTTAGTGATGTTTTGTGTGGCCTAGGAGAAATGTATTTGCTCTGCATTTCTCTACTATTTGGCTTCGGATTGTGTGGATTTGGGAAGTTTCTTATAATGTGTGTATCTTTTTGTATTCAATATTTTACTTGATTTGGTGTAGTACAGAGTGAGTTTCATTTATCAAAATGCAATTAAGGGTTATCAGTTATTTTGAAATTAAGTGTTTGTATGATGCAAGCTTGGATGAAGTGTTTGATGAATTGTAAGAAGTTCATGGATTACTCTAGATCGTGTTCAAGTGAATTATGTTATTTGAAAGCTTCAGATTGATAAGAGGAAGCGTGTACTTAATTTTTTATTGTGTTTAAGCACTAGTTTTGGTCGACCTTGTGTTTAACACTACATGTGAGCTTATAAAAGAGTTTGAAATGTCAATTTTTGGGGAGATGAATTTCTTTCTTAGGCTACAAATCAATCAAACAGATAATGGGATATTCATTTCACAGTCTAAGTATGTCAAAAAGATGTTGAATAAAATTGGAATGGATGACTCCAAACTAGTATGTACTCCTATGGTGATTGTTTAAAAATTAAGCAAGAATGATGAATCACCTAAGGTTGATCAGAGCAAGTATAGATCTATGATTAGTGGACTACTGTACCTAACTACTACTAGACTAGATATCATGCATGCAATTTGTCTTTGTAGACACTTAAAAATGTCCTAAATGGTCTTACACACTGGAATTTGATCACTAACACCATTTCATCTTGAAATCCATCCTCTTTTCGCTTGCTTGATTAAATTAGCCTAGATATTTAATTAAATGCATCATTTTCACCTATTAATCTAATTAATTTAATTAGGTTAATTCACTCTCTTTCACATTCACCTTTCATCCTATCTAATAAAATAATGCAAATTATTTGATTAGCCTTCTTATGTCTTCTTATTTAATTAAATAAATCCTAGTTATTTAATTAAATATCCTAATCCCACCCCTTTCATTAAATAAATTAATTATTTAATGCTAAATCTTAAATTCCTCCAAAAAGGAGTATTCCTATGGAATATCCCTCCCCTTTGCACATTAAAACTTTATTTTAATTTGCTAAATGCCAATTTTCCTCATCCACTTGTATGAGAATATTCTTTGATAATATTCTCCCTTTACACTCATTCAAAAAAAAGGAATATTCTTCTTTCTAACAAACTTTCAAAAAACTTTTGAAAGTGTGTTTGTTTGAATTATTGTGAACCCTTGATCTTTTCTTGATCCATGTGAACATTGATTCTCATCCATTGATGAGAATCTTTGATCCATGTGCTCATCCTTCATCCATTATTGACCATTGATTTAGCAAATCGATCTCAATCGTTGATTCTTTATTTGATTTCTTATAAATAGGTCACTATTTGGAGACAAATTGTTAGAGTGAAGGTTTTAAATTAATTATGTTGATTAAGTTACCTTTATTCCTTCTTAAGATTTCACGTTAGTTTGCATAAAGTGACATTTAATAATTATATTAATTATTAAATGTTATCCTATTAGGGCTTCTATTAGGGTTTTTCCTATTAGGGTTTTATTAGGGTTTGCATGATCTACTTTTTATAAGGATTGATCCCCTTGTATTTCATATCAATTCATTCTCTCATTCTCTCTGATATATACATTTTCAGTTTTCAGAGAACCCTTGCTTGTTTGTCTCCATCTCTTCTTTTGTGACAAGTTATTTGCATGCAGGTGATCTTCGGGGTTTGTGGTGTTGTATTTTCTCAACCCCTACACAAATGGACCCATATTTTGATAGAAAACTTATCTTGTTGAAACTCACACCCATTTGCATCCATGTTTCATGTTTAATATCATTTTAGATTAATTTTCATGCATAATTAGCTTAAGCATCCATTAATGGCTTCCATGGTAACTTAGTTTGCATCATTTTAGCATAGTTTTCTTTAAATGGATATCATATTTAAGCTTTATTTACATTTAGCATAGATTGCATACACTTACATCAAACATCTTAGCATTTATCATGTTAAACTAGCTTTTATCATGTTTTGTTCATCTCTCATCGGCTTCATCAGTTTTCTTCAATAAAATTGATTGAAACAAGCTCATACTATCATAGGGATTGGGAAAGGGTCGCCACTCCACATCAATGCGACACCACTCCCCCAATAGGATAAGATTCAAGGTCATAGAATAGATGGTTTTCAAGATTTCATGTTTTTAGCATGTTATTTTAATGGCTTCTTCATTTTGTTGATATTGAACATCTTATTAGGATTAATGCTTAGGGGATTAAATAGGGTTTAAATATGTATGGATCTTGTCTATTTAGTTCATACTATGACATTGATCATAGTATTTTAGCTATATTTCAAGAATATCCTAAAGAAACACATGTTGTAGTTGTGAAGAAGATATTCAGATACTTAAAAGGTACTCTGAATTATGACATAGTATCCTAAGGATATTGATTTTGCACTAAGTGCTTATACAGATGCAAATTGGGTTGGTTGTGTTGATGAAATGAAAAGTACAAGTGGTGGTGCATTCTTTCTTGGATGTAGATTGGTGTCATGGTTGAGTAAGAAACATGATTCAATTTCTTTATCTACTGTAGAGGCTGAGTATATTGTTGCAGCATCTTGTTGCACACAAGTGTTGTGGATGAGATAGACATTGAAGGATATTAGAGTTGTATATGATGAGCCTATATCTATCTTTTGTTACAATACAAGTGCAATTAACATTTCAAAGAATCCAGTGATGCATTCAAGGACAAAGCATGTATCTATTAGGTGTCACTTTTTGAGAGAGAAGGTTATGGAGAATGAAGTGAAGCTTGAGTATGTACCTACAAAGGATTAGATTGCTGACATATTCACTAAGGCTCTTCCTAAGGATACTTTTCAGTATCTTCGGGAGAAGTTGGGGGTTATTGTCCCTCATTTCTTGAACTAGATGCATATGGAGATGCATCAGTCTAGTAGATCTATGGATCTATCTCTTTTTTGGATTGGTGTTGGGGGCTACCTCTCTATGGGAGTGGGTAGTTTCATTGTTGCAGTAATGAATGTTGTCATTTTTGTTGAGTTGTTGATTAATTTGGGTGTACTCCTAAGGGGGAGTATTCTAAGCAGGTATTTTGGTTCAGTGTCAAAGTGGGAGAACAATATAAAACATTGTATCCTTTTCCATTGATGTGCCCCTTGGTCTCCTTATGCAGTGTGGTGCTTGGGTTTGTGACATGGCTTAACCGCCTCTTGTGGATCTTGTATAAATCTGGCGATTGTATCAGTTATTGATAGGTCGATCATTTGGTGCAAAGACAACCAACAATGTAACAATTGATATTAGAGTCGAGGTCACAAGTTTGAACCCCTCACTTATGTTGGGGGGCTTGTTGCAAGATGGTGTGTCCCTTTGTCTCCTTGTGCAATGCGGCACTTGGGTTTGTGACATGGCTTAATCGCCTCTTATGGATCTTGTATAAATCTGGCAATTGTATCAGGCATTGACAAGTCGATCTTTTGGTGCAATGGCAACCACCAATGTAACAATTGGTATCAAATTTGAGGTCACAGGTTCGAACCCCTCGCTTGCATTGGGGTTATTGTTGCAAGATGGTGTGTCCCTTGGTCTCCTTGAGTAGCGCAACACTTGGGTTCATGATATGGCTTAACTACCTCCTGTGGATCTTGTATAAATCTAGCGGTTGTATCAAGCATTCACAAGTCAATCTTTTGGTGCAACGGCAACCACCAATATAATAGGATTGGTCTAAGGCTAGAGTACCCATTAAGGGTTATGCAAAAACTGCTTCTAAAAAGGGAATCTAAGTTTTTTGTGACAAAATATAATGATCCAAAAGCTCAAATTATTTTTGAGTCTTCTAGAATGGGTACCTATTTCTTGTAAATTGATGAAGTTTTCTAGTCCTCAGACAATGATTCAAGTGAAGAGCAGGTAGTTGATGGCTCATCCTTTTCAAATGAAGAGAACTCAGATTTTGAAACTGTCAACATTAGGAGTTCAAATGATGTTTAAACTTTGGATTTTGATGGAAGTTGTTCTTCCACTAGATCTGGGGTAGGTATAGTTCTCATATCCCTGATACGAAAAATCTTCCTCTTTTCTTTCAAATTGCAATTCAACAATACTAACAATATTGTTGAATATGAGGCCTTATTGTTAGGAATGTACATTGCACAAAAGAAAGGAATTAAGAATCTTCGTGCATAAGTTGATACCAATTTGGTTATTTTTCAGGTAAGAAATTTGTACTAGACCAAGAATGAAAGGTAAGGCATTACCGCAATCTTGTTTGGGATGGCATTGAAGGTTTTGATGCTTTTGACATATTTATGGTTCCAAGAGAATATAATGATAGGGTTGATTCTTTGTCAATATCAGCTACTCTTATGATCCCTCACAAAGTTTTCAAAGGAGCTAAATATACCATTGAGTTGGTTTTCCGACCCAATGTTCCTGATAATTCCAACAACTGGTGAATCTTCAATGATGATCATCAAATAGTCACCTTTTTGGAAGAGGTTGAAAATTTTGTAAGTTATATTTTGAAAGGAGTGATCCCTCTCCTTGAGAATCAATATCTAAAGTGGATCAAGAAACTAGTGAGGAAATATTGTAGTTAAAAGGGAATAAAATTCCCAAAGGTTTGGTCTCTCTTGAAAAAAAATTTGGAAAGCATGATCGCTATGTCAAGAAGTAGCAGCAATCCAGATCTAATTCATCAACGAAAGTTGAAGTTAATTTGGGAACAAAAGAGGATCCCAAAATGGTAAATATTGGTAAATGTTGCACACCAAAGGAAAAGGGAAAGTTTGCAAAAAAAAATTGCTAGTACATGGACTTGTTTGCTTATTCCTATGATGACTTAAAATATTTTCGTCCAAGAGAAGTACAACATGAAATTTCCCTCAAATTGGGTTCTATACCTCATAAGCAGAAGCAAAGGCAGTACAACCCAAAGATCTCAGTTACAATTCTTGTTGAGATTCAAAAGATGCTAAATGCTAGGATCATTTTTCTTATTCATCATTGAACATGGATAGCTAACATTGTTCTAGTATGAAAGAAGAATGGAGAGATTCGCATTTGTGTGGATTTTTGAAACCTAAACCAATTGTCACTGAAGGATAATTAACCATTTTCGGTAATGGATCAAGTTCTACAAACAATGATGGGCGCAAAAAAATTGTCTATGTTAGACAGCTTTTTAGGATATAATCAATTGGAAGTGAGTGAAGAAGATCAAAACAAAACCGCTTTCACTATTCCATGGGGCACATTTACATGTCGCAAAATGTCGTTTGGGTTGATTAACGTTGGTGCCACTTTTCAAAGGACAATGAACCTAGATTTTCATGATGTGATGGGAAAGTTCATTATGGTTTACCTTGATGATTTGACTATCTTTTCTAAATATTGTCGGATCATTATCATCACTTATAGCAAGTTCTTGAAAGGTGTTGACAGCATGGTATTTCCCTTTAACCCAAGAAATCAATTTTTTGGTTATTCAAAGTAAGCTCCTTGTTGATTATCAAGGTGAAGAAAGCTTGCAATATGAACTTAAATAACTGGATACAAATCTGAAATATGTAGATTAACCTTTAGCCTTAGTGTGAAGAAAGAATGAGAGAGAGAGAGAGAGAATAATAATAACACATACAACAACATATTTATGTGGAGAAATCCCAAAGGGAAAAAGCTCCACCACCAAAAGAGAGGTAAGTATATTACTGATAATCTGAAATATTGCATGTAGCAATAGACTTCTCTTATCAATCTTTGTACAATTTGGTATCACCCTGTTATACTGCAAACCTCCAAAACTGAATTGAGTAACTCTAGCTCAAGGCCCCAATTTAAAGAGATTTGTGAGGATGAAAACCACCATGGTTTCACCAAACAATAGGCAGAAATACCACCTAGAAAAACCCACACCTCCTGTTCGGTCTCAAAATTACGGGTTACAAATCCTAAGAGGATGTTAGGCTCTATGATCAGACTTGCAACATTTTTGAACTAACGAACAGAGTTAACCTATATGGTTGATGACTCCCTACACTTTAGGCTCTACTATACCTAGGTGGGTGGACCTTTATAATGGAGTAGATTAGAGGAATGTATGATTTTCTTGAATTAATGGATCTATCCACAGTGGCAAATAGTGTGGGATAGATGAAAGTTTGTTAACTACTCCTACTCCTAGTTTTGAATTTGAAATGTGAATGTTTGAATAAGATTTTATGAAACTTGAAAATGAAATGGGTAGGACCAGTGCCTACTCCTATTGGGCTAATGGAGTCAAGAGGCGAATGATAAGTGACTTACTTACTCGCTACAATTCTAATTGTTTGGTACTTATGTTTGTTTACACCTTGTACAAACATGCAAGAATGTGACTGACTGACTCTACTTATTGATCCAATCGGTCCTATCAAGTTACTATGACTGATTTAAAAGGATTTTAATCCTTCCTTTAATGAACCAATTAAAACGAATCACACAATGATAGAAAATGTGAATTGACAAACGAAGTATACCCTCAATTTGAATAACAAGATAATATTGAATTGGAGACAGTATGGCAATCTTATCAATTACAGGGCTCTCCTTACTGATCCAAATGTTATCTCCAAGTTACTGTAATCAATCAAAATGATTTTAATTCTTTAATAGAAACCAATTAACTTGACTACACAAAAAAAAAGTGTCTTGATGAAATTGAATATCAACTTGGATACACATGTTCAAATAATAGAGAAATAACAATGTGGAGATAGCCAAATAACTGTTCAACTCAATAAACAATAGACACCAATATTGGACCACCAATTTATGTATTCTTCTCCATTATACAATTTTAAAATATTTTGCAATACACATCATAATATTCTATTGAGGCAAATAATCAACTTAACCAGCTACCTAACTACTAATCCTCATGCTCCTCCTTCCTTCATTTGATTTCATCTAGTATATATACATTATATCTTCAAGATTTGTGACCTTTCGCGTGTTTGTCTACGGCAGTTATTCATTTTAATTAATTAATTTCCTTCGAAAAATTAAAATACTTTAATCTTCATTATCTTTGTTTCCCGTGAAAATCATTTCACAATATTTTAATTCCTTTGCTGGCAATTTCTCACTTTATATTTTACCCGAAATGTCATTTGGGTAAAATAATTATCCACTTTGTAATCTTTGTGGTCCCTTTTAATTTCCTCGATGAAAATATTACTTTTAATTGTATGCACTAATGTTTAGGTAAAATAATTACTTTCTTCATTAATTCCTCAAAAGTATTTTATTTTCCAAAAAAAATACTTTTCATTTGCTCTTTTCATCTTTGGTAAAAAATATTCTTCCTTCCAGTACAAATATTTTATAAATTTCATCTTTTATGCTTTTCGTGGGTAAAATAATTATCCTCCTTAAAATCCCCTCGGTAAAAATGTGAAGTTTATATTTCTCAAAGTAATATTGTTCTTTATTATAAGCACATTTTACTCAATCTTTTGTTTGCACTTTGCACTTTTGATTAGAGTAATTTACTTATCTTTAAGGTTTCACATCTTATTTTCACCTTTTCCGCGAATAGTTGCACTTTCACATAAATAAGATGTAAAATAATTACCTAAGTATTTTACCTCTCAATGTAAGCATTCTTCAATTGTTTTTACATTTTTGACTAAAATCATAATCTTTAAAATATTATTTAATTTCTTCAGCACATTGTTGTAAAAGAAATCCACCTATTGTATTTCGTCGCTTTATCGAGGAAACTTTAAATATATTCAGCCTGATATTAAAAGTTTTTATGATATGATCTTTATTTAATATTTACCTCGCATTGAAATGAAGGGAATTATTTTATTTTGCCGATTCACTTCGATATTAAAATGTTCTTTGATGATGTTTATGCATTTTCTTTATCGGAGGGACTTCATATTAGCTCCTACCAATATACTCAAATCGGATATGTGAACTGAGAATAATATTCTGAGTAGGAGGCTTCCATCGTGGGATTGCTTTATCGATGGTGGAACCTAATACAGTTGTCCTACCAACCGATTGTCCATGGCTGGAATGAGATACAATCTTAAGCCATTATAACATAATTTGTGTTCCCTTCTCACTACTCAAAATCCTAGAAAACCCATCCTCCATGTTATGATGTTATGGTGTCTCAATGTAGCTTTCGAGCTATAATATCAATCTAAGACTGCATATTTCATGTATTCATCCTTGAAAATTTTATCCTGAAGTTCTCGCTTGCAGTTTTTGAGGTAATAAGGAATGTATCGTTCATAAAAAATTCACAGTTTATCACGATGAAGGCATCATTTGCCAAAAATATCAATTCCCTTGTTTGAATGTTGAGCTCTATGAAAAAAAACAGATTATTTCTATGTTGCCAATTGTGAAAGATCATTCTTTTCATCCTTTTGTCCTTTGTATTTGCTCCCATTTAGACAAAACGATGCCCGTCAATAATACTGGAGCCTATTTCCCTGAGTAACTTCTTTTAATAATGTGCCTTTGCAAGATTAAATAGTGTTTTGACTTTATCCCATGGTAACTCAAGTGAGACACCACCTTCTTTTATTCGATTGAAGAATCCCATATCTTTAAGGCATGCAAAAAAGTTGTAGAATTGGTACTGGGGCCTTTATTTATGAGTTCAACCCAAATGCCATTTCCTGATGCCTTCATAAAAGTTTGTTGATCCAACTCTAGTTCATTCTAATCAAATTGAAGAACCCCAATGTTTTTTATCAATTCAATGGACACTTCTTCAAAATGTGGACAATGCTTATGTGAGGTAGTAACATTTATATTCAAATGAATAAATTATGAGGCAAGGCAGTTTGGGAATACTTAAAAATAGATTTGAAGAGTGGTAATGAAAGAGAAGTGAACTTAAAGCTTTAGTGTAGGACACTAACAAGTCTTGACGATCTGGATGGGACTAAAGGATAGTCATTTAATAGTGGAAAATCACATAGGAAGAGTGACATTTTGGATACATGTAGTGAATGGAGGTCAAAAGCATTCAATAATTATATTTGATGGGCAATAGTGAAGAATCTATAGGCATTCAACTAAGTGGATGGTAGCCAATGAGGTTGCATAATGAAATCACAGTCAATAATAAAAACATGGTGATGCCCTACGATTTGAGGATGACAATCAATGCATTGAAAAATGGGTAGTCTTTTGAATTTTCTAGCACATACCCAAAACCTCTAGTGACATGAGATGCAATATAACATACTACCAATGTTCAAGCTGAAACTCCAACACATCGAACCCAAAGTATGGCTCGTTGATAAATTAAATAATGATCCATGCCTTGATGGAGGGAAAGCACCAATTGGGTTAGTAGCAATAACCTTCAGAGGCAAGGTGAGCTGAACAATTTGAGTTGTTCACAGTGGGGTACGAGGATCACATATACCAATCTCAATCCTTGCTTTTAACTTTCTGCACAAAATCTTTCATTGTATGAAAGCCATTTGTCTCTCATCCTGGTTTATATTTTGCCCTGATACAGTAGAAAATTCTAACCAAATTTGACAAATGCCTTCAAATGCTCACAGACTAAAGGACTGCTTTTCTTCCTTTCGAGAGAAATTGTTGCTTTGCACGGCGCCATAGTGTTTCCCATTTTCACCAATTGTTGTATGGTTCCTTGGTGAGATTACAAGAGTATTGATGTAAACATATCTTTGCATACATTTCAACTCGTTGCAATATTTTAAAGAGACACACCCAATATTTTGGAGATAGGGTATTATCACTTGGTATTGCAAATTATAGATTGGATCAAGCTTTATGTAAGGCTAATTTTACTCAACTCATCTCTTGATTATATCTGGACTCATGGTATTCATTTATTTCTAATGTATTCTCCTCTATGTAAAGATCCTATGAGAAGCACATTCTGTAATGATGGGAGAGAATAGGCCTGCTAATCTAAGATCCCTTCCAACAACCTTTTGATTACTTTCCATGCCTATTTCTTTTAAAGCAACCACAATGGGAACATATTCAGAGAGGGTGTTAGGATTCAAATATATTATCTCAGCCTTTACAACAATGTTTGTCTTGCTTTTCCTCTCATGTGTCTTCCAATTGTAAGAGCTCCTTGCCTTTGCTTCCCCTTGATAGTGTTTTCCTCTATGATCATGCTAGCAGATGGAATATAGAGACTCGATATTGATGTGTGCCACTGGTTCCAATTGTTGATGTTATCCAATTTAGTCTTTCTATTAAGCACCTCTTAATGGTCTCATCTCCATAATCCTTTCGAGTATTACCTTAAGTGATTGAATCTTATGGTGTTTTATTTCTTTCAACTATTCCATCAAAATGAAAAATACATCTTAAACTGAAGTGGGTATTTGTCAAATTTTGCTTCTTGGCACTTTGTTCTCTGATCAAAAGAAGTCAAGTAGCCTCCAAAATTGATGTGAAAAACTGATCAAAACTTCTCCTTAAGCCGTGAAAATGCACCAACATATTGAGTTATGATAGGAGAGTATGCTTTTCAAATGGTTAGGCATGAATTTATTAGGACTGAAAATAGTTAATGCTCAAAGTTGCTTATTTAGCATTTTCTGAAAAAATTGCCATTGTCGAATTTATGTGAAACTTGCCAACTTCCCCCTTTGAAAAAATATCAAACCTGAACCTGGGAAGCTATAACTTGGAGGATTAGTTCTTTTAGGATCCATGAAAATATATGAAAAAGGGTTTATCATCAATATTCTTTATTCACAAGATACCAAAAGTCAAACTTGACCCCTCTGTAGTTGTTTTGAAAATGTCGTCTTCAAAGTGGGTAAAATCCATTCGGTTTTGATTTTGGAAAAATACCAAATGATGTCTTGAATCCTTGAAAATTGGCACTTTTCCAGAACCCTTGAATGTGATACTTAAAATTCTTGTCAAATTGGACCATGGGAGGCTGAAACTGAACATATTCACTAACATGTGGTATACAAACATTTTTGCAAAGGGATTTGACATGAAATTGAATTGGCTTGAAGTTTTGATTTTTCAAAGTGGGTCGCTTGAGTAGATTTTACCACTGTGTTTATGAACTCTGAAATTGTTTTTTCATTATGAGAGCCCTAAATTTAACCAGAATTTGCATGAAATTTTAGGCTCCAATAGTGGCTTCATCTAGGGATGTGTGCCCCTTGTGGGAATAGAAAGAATCTAGGTCTCTAGGGGAGCAGACCGAATGCCTTACTCATTGGGTAGTAGACTCAAACCTTTTTATGTCATGAACTGATATGGTTTTTCAAAAAAATTCACCACATCTAATGGCACAAGGCCACCAAAAAATAAAAGCCCATATTTTCCTCTGTCATACACATTGTTCTGATATATTTTCATAAAATTCCTCTCGAGAATATTCATGCAATTTTCCCTAGTATATCTACTGCCATTGGAAATTTTCAAAATAACACTACCTTCAACACTACTCATATTTCCCTTTTCATTCTTTGATTCAGACTTAGGCATAATTTGAAAATTATTATTATCATGTGACAAACTCATGCCCCATTTATTACACCAAGAACTTTTATTCTTAATGCCAAATTCTTCACCATTTTGGTCACTGTCATGCATCATAAAATAGTCTCCTAACTGAACTGAAAACTAAAAATCTTCACAAATGAAGTCATTAAGTCTCACTCCATCATAAGTTTGCATAGATTATCTAAATTCATCATATGGCTTTTGATGCAAGCTATGCAGATAACTTTTAAGTGTATAGGAAGAGAAACAATTGTGCTCATTCATGCTACTCAGTCCATTATCTAAATCCTTCTCACATGGTTTTGAGAAATCTGCCACATCAACATCTTTTGAGATAGCTTCATCTGAGATATTTTTAGTGCCTTCCATATCATCAATCTGTAGTGACATCAACTTTTGATCAATACATCCACCATTATGTATATTTGAACCAACTGATGTTGAATATGTATTATCCATGATATGTGAATCAATGTCATTCTTAAAGATTCCTAATTTTGATTTATATATCCTCTCTTGAACAGGGATAGACATAGAATCTTGATCAGCTCCAAGATTTTTTCCACCATTGTCACACAAAGTGCTTTCACTATCAAAGAAAATGTGTGTTGGACATGAAACTTCCAGATCGTTCTTATGTGTATATTTCTGATATTCCATAGTTAGCAAATCTGAAATTTGTTCACTGCTGACTAAGCATGTTTCTTCATCCACCATATTATTGGTGTATTTTTTATTCTTCTCATCAACACAACAACACTCAAGATCATCAAGAAACATCAAATCAGATGTGTTACCAGCACAATCACTCACTTCACAAGTTGATATAACATCTTGATTATTTGAAAATGCTTCATCCTCATCATAAAGTGGGTTTGAATACACACGGAATTCGTGTTCTGGCACACCTTGGAAAAATGTCACCTGATCTTCTTCTATGTTTTCATCATACAATGGGTTTGGAAAATTTTGAAAACCATTTTCAAGTGTACAAACTTCTTCTTCATCAATTGTGTCTTCATGGTGCTCAACTACAGCTAGAGGTGTTATTTGTTCACTATCAAAAGGACTTTTTTCTTCTATCACTTTTTCCATTGCTTCTTCCTCCTGATCTCCATAAGAGCTACAAGAATCACTTAACTGCAAATCCACATGATTGTCATCAAAATCTAGATTTTCAATAGATTCTTCATAACATTCACAGTCACAATCTGTTATGCAGGAGAGATCCTTTGTATCTTTATCCTCATCATGCAGGCTATCATAACAATCATTTTCACTTGCACACTCATCATTTATAGATTGACCACAATTATTGTCCTCTTCATTGTTGTAAGGCAGACTGCTCCTTTTTGTTCCAACTTTCAATGCACTGTTGTCAATTTTATGACAATGCATACATGGTTGCACCTCCCCTTCATCTAAATCATGGTTGATATATTCCTCTGGTAGTGTGTTCCCAACAACATCTTCAATGCTGCAATCATCTTCCAAGGTGGAAGATTGGTCTTCAACAATTTTATCTACATTCAAATCTAAAATATCATCATTGAGAATTTCTCTTGCATATGTCTCCTCTATTGGTTGCATTATTTGATCAATTTCTCCATACTCATCACTGATATCACTCTCCTCATATCTTTTATTTTCTATGATACTGATCAGTCTTCCTACATGTTCAAAAGTAACTCGTTTTAGTGATTCGGGCCAATAAATTGAATCAGGTGCATATGCTCTCATAAACTACTCAATGTACATGGAATGATCAATCATGTAATTGAGAGGTATTTGTGTAAGGATAACCATCAATCGTTTGAATAGAGAACATCTGGATTCTCCTTTGTGTCTTCTTAGGTTAAAAAATACATCTAAGGAAGATATGCAATATTCTGATTTCATGTTGGAGTCTTGATTTGTTTCTTGAGTATATGAATGCTCATCATTCTCCTCCTCAAATTGTTGATTCTGATATATATTTTGTTGCAAGTTTCAATTGACACTTCCAAGAGGGATGAAATCGTGTCGCACATTTTGATATGGCATTTGGTATTGATATGGATAATGCTCAACATATTTATTGTGTTGATGATCTTGGTAGTTTACCAATCTTTGACTACGAGGGACAAGATAAGTATTTATTCGATTTGATGATTGTGGTGCATAAATTTCCTACTATGAATGATATGCATTACCTCCTTTGCCAAAATTCTCAATAGCACCATAATTTGTATGGGGCAAGGAAAAAAAAATTTACATACTTCAGCCTATGATATTTATTTCTAACTGGCAATGTTGCAATTTCAAACTACTTTTTGTATTCTTCATCAATTTTTTTTTTTACAAAGTCGCCTCCTACTTTTTCCAAAAGTAGGAAAATGAAATAGATTTTGAAATTGTTTCTTGATTTACCCCAGCAGAATCCCCTTACCTAGTTATGTGAGATGACAAGGATGCAAAAAGTTTTATCTCTATAAGGCACGATGGTTTGCTATCAGATTTCTTCAAGTTTCCCCAGCAGAGTCACCAATCTATTAGGTCTCAAAAATGCAGGTTACAAATCCTAAGAGGATGCCAGGCTCTATGATCAGACTTGCAAAGTTTTGAACTAATGAACGGAGTTAACCTATATTGTTGATGACTCCCTGCACTTCAGGCTCTGCTAGACCTAGGCGGGTGGACCTTTATAATGGAGTAGATTAGAGGAATGTATGATTTGATTGAATTTATGGATCTATCCATAGTGGAAAATAGTGTGGGATAGATGAAAGTTTTTTAAATACTCCCACTCCTAGTACTAAATTTGAAATGTGAATGTTTGAATAAGATTTTATGAAATTCTAAAATGAAATGGGTAAGACCAGTGCCTACTCTTGTTGGGCTAATGGATTCAAGAGGTGAATGATATGTGACTTACTTACTCGCTACAATTCTAATTGTTTGGCACTTATGTTTGTTTACACCTTGTATAAAAATGCAAGAATGTGACTGGAAGACTCTACTTATTGATCCAATCAATATTATCAAGTTACTATGACTGATTTAAAAGGATTTTAATCCTTCCTTGAAGGAACCAATTAAAAGGAATCACACAATGATAGCAAATATGTATTGACAAATGAAGTATACCCTTAATTTGAATAATAAGATAATATTGAATTGGAGACGGTATGGAAATCTTATCAATTACAGGGCTCTCCTTACTGATCCAAATGTTACCTCCAAGTTATTGTAATCAATCAAAAGGATTTTAATTCTTTAATAGAAACCAATTAACTTGACTACAGAAAAACAACAAGTATTTCTTGATGAAATGAGTATCAACTTGGATACACAGGCTCAAATAATAGAGAAATAACAATGTGGAGACAGCCAGATAATTGTTCAACTCAACAAACAATAGAAAACAATGTTTGACCGCCAATTTATGTATTCTTCTCCATTATATAATTTCAAAATATTTTGCAATACACAACATAATGTTCTATTGAGGCAACTGATCAACTTATCCAACTACCTAACTACTAATCCTCATGCTCCTCCTTCCTTCATTTGATTTCATCTAGTATATATACATTATATCTTCAAGAGTTGTGACCTTTCGCACGTTTGTCTACAGCAGTTATTCATTTTAATTAATTAATTTCTTTCAAACAATTAAAATACTTTAATCTTCATTATCTTTGTTTCCCGTGAAAATCATTTCACAATATTTTAATTCCTTTGCTGGCAATTTATCACTTTATATTTTACTCGAAATGTCATTTGGGTAAAATAATTACCCACTTTGTAATCTTTGTCGTCCCTTTTAATTTCCTCGGTGAAAATCTTACTTTTATTTGTATGCACTATTGTTTAGGTAAAATAATTACCTTCTTCATTAATTCCTCGAAAGTATTTTATTTTCCAAAAAAAATACTTTTCATCTGCTCTTTTCATCTTTGGTAAAAAATATTCTTCCTTCCAGTGCAAATATTTTATAAATTTCATCTTTTATGCTTTCCGTGGGTAAAATAATTATCCTCCTTAAAATCCCTTCGGTAAAAATGTGAAGTTTATATTTCTCAAAGTAATATTGTTCTTTATTATAAGCACATTTTGCTCAATCTTTTGTTTGCACTTTGTGCTTTTGATTAGAGTAATTTACTTATCTTTTAAGGTCTCGCATCTTCTTTTCACCTTTTTCGCGAACAGTTGCACTTTCACATAACTAAGATGTAAAATAATTACCTAATTATTTTACCTCTCAATGTAAGCATTCTTCAATTGTTTTTACATTTTTGACTAAAATTATTATCTTCAAAATATTATTTAACTTCTTCAGCACATTGTTGTAAAAGAAATCCACCCACTGTATTTCACCACTTTATTGAGGAAACTTTAAATATATTCAACCTGATATTAAAAGTCTTTCCGATATGATCTTTATTTAATATTCACCTTGCATTGAAATGAAGGGAATTATTTTTTTTTTCCGACTCACTTCGATATTAAAATATTCTTCGATGATGTTTATGCATTTCTCTTTATCAGAGGGACTTCATATTAGCTCCTACTGATATATTCAACCCCCCTGATGTAATTTGCATAGGGCTATCAATGATACTTTCCCTGAAAACCTCATCAGAGTAACCCACTTAATCAGAGAGATCTCAGAAATTTACTCTGATCTTACATGTCTCTCCGATGTAGGGTTTTTTGCATTTTTATCTTTGTTCCCCTATTAGCAATCTGATATGTGAACTAGGGATAATATTCTGAGTAGGAGGCTTCCATCGTGGGATTGCTTTATCAATGGGAGAACCTAATACAGTTGTCCTACCACCGATTAGCCATGGTCGGCAAGGAGATACAATCTAAAGCCATTATAACATAATTTGTGCTCCACTCTCACTACTTAAAACCCTAGAAATCCCATCCTCCACGTTATGATGTTATGGTGACTCAATGTAGCTTTCAAGCTATAATAGCATTCTAAGACTATGTATTTCATGTATTCATCCTTGAAAATTATATCCTGAAGTTCTCGCTTGCAGTTTTTGAGGAAATAATAAATATATCGTTCATAAAAATTTCACAGTTTGTCATGATGAAGGCATCATTTGCCAAAAATATCGATTCCCTTGTTTGAATGTTGAGCTATGTGAAAAATACCAGATGTCATCTATGTTGCCAATTGTGAAAGATCGTGCTTTTCATCCTTTTATCCTTTGTATTTGCTCCCATTTAGATAAAATAATTCCCATCGATAATACTGGAGCCTATTTCCCTAAGTACCTGCTTTTAATAATGTGCCTTTGCAAGATTACATAGTGTTTTGAATTTATCCCATGGTAACTCAAGTGAGACACCACCTTCTTTTAGTCGATTAAAGAATCCCATATCTTTAAATCGTATAGAAAAATTGCAGAATTGGTACTGGGGCCTTTATTTATGAGTTCAACCCAAATGCCATTTCATGATGCCTTCATAAAAGTTTGTTGAACCAACTCTAGTTCATTCTAATCAAATTGAAGAACCCCAATGTTCTTTAGCAATTCAATGGATACTTCTTCAAAATTTGGACAACACTCATGTGATGTAGTAACATTCATATTCAAATGCATAAATTATGAGGCAAGGCGGTTCAGGAATACTTAGAAATAGATTTGAAGAGTGGTAATGAAAGAGAAGTGAACTTAAATCTTTAGTGCAGGACACTAACAAGTCTTGACGGTCGGGATGGGACTAAAGGATAGTCATTTAACAATGGAAAATCACATAAGAAAGAGCGACATTTTGGATACATGTAGTGAATGGAGGTCAAAAGCATTCAATAATTATATCTAATGGCCAATAGCAAAGAATCTATAGGCATTCAACTAAGTGGATGGTAGCCAATGAGGTTGCATAATGAAATCATAGCCAATAATAAAAACATGGTGATACCCTATGATTTGAGGATGACAATCAATGCATTGAAAAATGGGTAGTCTTTTGAATTTGCCAGCACATACCCAAAACCTTTGGCAACATGAGATGCAATATAACATAATACCAACGTTTAGGTTGAAACTCCAACACATCGAACCCAAAGCATGGCCCGTTGATAAAGTAAATAATGATCCATGCCTTGATGGAGGGAAAGCACCAATTGGGTTAGTCACAATAACCTTCAAAGGCAAGGCAAGTTGAATGATTTGAGTTCTTCATAGTGGGATTTGAGGATCACATATACCAATCTCAATCCTTTCTTTTAACTTTTTTCACTAAATCTTTCATTGTATGAAAGCCATGCGTATATCATCTCGGTTCATATTTCGCCTTGATACAACAGAAAATTCTAACCGAATTTGACAAATTCCTTCAAATCCTCACAGACTAAAGGATTGCTTTTCTTCCTAATGGGGAGTCCTATAATTCAAGAGCAATCTTGCTCTTCCCAAGACCTATTCTTTGGTCTTCCTAGGTTATTCCACTCTACCCTACTCAGGGATCTCTCCTAAACCCCTCTCACTTCATAAGACTCTCCACCAATTTCAAATTCTTCACCTTTTCTCTCAATTCACCACTAAGCTTCCCTGGGCTCAATTTTTCCACAAAGCTCCCAAACCTTTCTTGGGTCTTGGAATAGGTCTTCCAAATATTCCTAGGGTGATCTTTCTCCACTTTGATCCTTCTTGTAGGATTCTTTCTTCATTTACCCATCGAATTCAAGAAAAACCCAATTTTAGGCCTTGTAGCCTTTTACCCCAATTAGGCCTCCTAGAACCCGTTTTCTTGGCTTTTCACAAAATCGGTCTTAACAACCCAAAAATATTTTTGGATATTCTATCTATTGGTACCCTAGGCTTCAATATTTACCAGGTGTAAGGTCTCCCAAATGGCCGAACATATGACTGTCCTCATACCCCCTAAAATCAAGGGTTTCTAGGGTTTTGGCTCCTTTTTCCAACTTTGAGGGCTTCAATGACCTCCTCAACTCTCCTCCTTTCACACACATGTCTGGAATACATGTTCCCACACTAAAATTCTCTTGATTAGCATGAACCAATCCATTTAGCAGCTTTCTTTACTGCTGTCCTCTCCAATCCACTAGCCAGAATGCACTTGCACTCGCCTAGTGTTTGATGAATTCAACTCTTCCCCTACAAACCAAGACTCCACACACACTATTTACACTGTAAAAACAGTCCCCTACTTTATTCCAAGTTTCCATGGTAGCCTTGCCACAGGAATTCAAGTGGGGATCATTATTTACAAAAACTGGCCTTAACCGGCAGTGTAAGCAAGAACACCAAAACTTGCAAAATTACAACCAGTTGAATTAAATGGATAATCTAATGCTTCACATAGTAATTAAATAACACAAAATAAAGACTCAAAGCATCATATCAGTCCTCTCAATCCATTCTTGATTGGATGAAGGCTCAAACACAAAAATTCACTCAAAAGTTGTTGAATTCCAATCACAAAATATGCTCTCCAAGTCTCAATTCGTGAAAATGAACTTCCAACCCACGTATTAGGGTTTGGATGACCTTATATACCTTTCTCCAACATGCTAGGACCCTTAGGTCGGGATTAGAACATCATTAATGCCTTTTTTGCATTTTTAGGCCAAATTCCTAAGACAACCTTGTCTAGTTTTGCCTAATTTTATCATTCAGACTTTTCCAAACCTCCAAGTTCTAAACCAACCTAATTTTACCACTAAAAAACATGAATTCTACCTTGGGAGTTTACATCATAGTCCTTATTACCTTGGTGGTTGGCTGGAACCACCTACAAGCCAAAATTGCCAAGATCTTCCAAAAGACCTTTTAAGGTGCTCCTACACCACTTCCTTTCGAGAGCACTTGTTTCTTTGCACAGCACCACTATGTTTCCCATTTTCACCAATTGTTGTATGGTTCCTTGGTGAGATTACAAGAGTATTGATGTAAACATATCTTTGCATACATTTCAACTTGTTGCAATATTTGTAAGAGACACACCCAATATTTTGGAGATAGGGTATTATCACTTGGTATTGCAAATTATAGATTAGATCGAGATTTATGTAAGGCTAAGTTTACTCAACTCAACTCTTGATTATATTTGGACTCATGGTATTCATTTCTTTCCAATGTATTCTCCTCTATGTAAAGATCCTATGGGAAGCACATTCTGTAATGATGGGAGAGAATAGGCCTGCTAATCTAAGATCCCTTACAACAACCTTTTGATTACTTTCCATGCCTGATGCTTTTAAAGCAACCACAATGGGAACATATTCAGAGAGGGTGTTAGGCTTCAAATATATTATCTCAACCTTTACAACAACGTTTGTCCTGCTTTTCCTCTCATGTGTCTTCTAATTGTAAGAGCTCCTTACCTTTGCTTCCCCTTGATAGTGTTTTCCTCTATGATCATGCTAGCAGATGGAATATAGAGACTTGATACTAATGTGTGCCATTGGTTCCAATTTTTGATGTTATCCAATTTATTCTTTCTATTAAGCACCTCTTAATGGTCTCATCTCCATAATCCTTTAGAGTATTACCTTAAGTGATTAAATCTTATGGTGTTTTATTTCTTGCAACTATTCCATCAAAATGAAAAAAACATCTTAAACTGAAGTGGGTATTTGTCAATTTTTTCTTCCTGGCACTTTGTTCTATGATCAAAATAAGTCAAGTAGCGTCCAAAATTGATTTGAAAAATTGATCAAAACTTCTCCTTAAGCCGTGAAAATGCACCAACATGTTGAGTAGTGATAGGAGAGTATTCTTTTCAAACAGTTGGGCATGAAGTTATTAGGACTGAAAACAGTTAATGCTCAAAGTTGCTTATTTAGCATTTTCTAAAAAATTGCCATTGTTGAATTTATTTGAAACTCACCAACTTCCCCTTTTGAAAAAATATCAAACCTAAACCTGGGAAGCTATAACTTGGAGGATTAGTTCTTTTAGGATCCATGAATAGGTATGCAAAAGGGTTTATCATCAATCTTCTTTATTCACAAGATATCAAAATTCAAACTTGACCCCTCTATAGTTGTTTTGGAAATGCAGTCTTCAAAGTGGGTAAAATCCATTCAGTTTTGATTTTGGGAAAATACCAAATGATATCGTGAAGCCTTGAAAATTGGCATGGTGGTCTATTTACATGGGGAGAATCTAAGATAGAAATTGGTTCATTATGAAAATCCTTCAATTGATAATTATTGTCTTCCAAAGTTTGGCCTTTTTGGCAGTTTTTACTGTATGTAGACAGCAGACTTTTCCAGAACCCTTGAATGTGATACTTTAAAATCTTGTCAAATTGGACCATGGGAGGCTGAAACTGAACATATGCACTAAAATATGGTATACAAACATGTATGCAAAGGGATTTTACATGAAATTGAATCAGCTTGAAGTTGTGATTTTTCAAAGTGGGTCGCTTGAGTAGATTTTACCATTATGTTTCTGAGCTCTAAAATCAAGTTTTTCATTATGAGAGCCCTAAATTTTACCATAATTTGCATGAAATTCTAGGATCCAACACCTCCCTCCTTGAAATGGTCAAAAATACAAAAATTAACCTCTTACAAATGCTCTTAGATCTGTCATAAGGCATATCTCTTGCATGGGTGCCTGGGGTCCAAGAATAGCATATTTTGTCATAGAATCAAGTATAGTGATCAATGCCCATGGCCTTCCTGCACCAAGTGGGGCTGAAAGTGACAAGTGAGGACTTTTAGAAAGTCCACTCTTGTCACCATGGGGATTAAAAAGGGTGTTGGAGAAATAAACATGTATTTTTAATTCACATGCTTGGAATAACACAATGGATAAGACAAGGTCCTCCTAAAGGAGGTCCTTGTTCCATGTACTTGATGTGACCTATGAGAGGTCATGGGGAAGATAAATGCATGGGGGGAATAAGTGTGAATTTTTAATTCACATGGGGAAGAGGTCAAACCTGATAAGGTAAGTACCATGAAAGGTTGACTTAAGGACATGCTAAAAAAGGTAAGTGATTAAGATTAAGGATGTGCAAATAGTTGATTAGGAAAATTAATGAAGATTAGAGGCAAGTGGCTAAATATGGAGGATGTGACATTAATCCTAGTTAAGGATATGCACATATTAATGAAGGATTAATTAGATTAATCCATATTAGTGAAAAGGTTATGGAGGATGGGACAAGAAGAGAGAAAGAATGAATTTAAAAATGAAGAGGATAATTGACTAAATTAAATAAATTGATTGATTTATTTAATTTAGAGAGGAAATGGTAAAGGATAAAGTATTTAATTAAATACTTTTAAAAACCTTAGAGAATGGGATAATATTAATTAAATATGTCATTTAATTAATATAGATGAATTAGATAGTTAAATGATAGGATTTTGACCATATGAAAGTGGTCAAATTTAGATGTCTATATTTTGCCCCTCTTTGAAATATTGTTAGAATAACGGTGTTTTGAAGAAAAATAAAATGCAGATGACTCTATAGAGGAAGCGATTAGAAAAATAGATGCCCCAGCATGGGAGAGGTTGTGTGAGCTGCTCAAATGGGGGGGAGTGAAGGGAGATGCCCCAATCACACAGTAAAATGACCAAGGAGGAGGTATGGATGGATATGGTGGGGTATGCCCCCTTGAGAGGGTGGTAGGAGAAGGAAAAGGGGCCCCAGATGACTTCTCGATATGAATAAATGGAAGGTACCATTGGATAGAGATCAAAAAATCATGAAGATTGGCTTTTGAACGGAGTCAAACAGACACACAGGGCACAAATGGCGACCCTGAGAAGTTGGAGGATTAATTAGAGGAGAAAAAAGTTAAAGAGGGAAAAAATTCCCTCTATTTAAAAAAGGGGAAAAAGGGGGGAGCGAGATAAATAGTAATTTTAGAGTTACTATTCCTCATTTGCACAGTTGGCAGTTGAGCTAGAGAGAGGAGAGAAGAGGAAAGAGGAGGAGAGAAGATGTTGGAGGACTATGACAACAACATCATCCATCGAGGAGACGAGGTGCGGAGCTTCTACCACGGGCGCGCGGTCCCACGCCAGGTTAAGTCCAAACCCTCCTTGTGATTTCTAGCACTTTATGATGTATTTTTAAGTTATCATGCTAGTTGTAAACATGGGTTTGAGAATAGGGGTAGGGAAGAAAAATGGGTAGAGGGTGAAAATCGATTTCACCCACCAGATAGGAAGAAATGACAATTAGGTTTGAGTGAAAAAAGGGAGTTTATTTTAACAAAAAACCCAATTAGATTAGAGGAAAATGGGGTTTAGCCACCCACATAGGGGCGGTCGCGCCCCAGCATTTGTGGCCCCACCCTCGCAGGGGCGGCCTCGCCCCAGCAAGGGTGGCCCCGCCCTCAAGGGTGACGGTGCCCCAAGGGGTGACCCCGCCTCAAAAGGGGTGGTCGTGTCCTAAGAGGGGCAGCCACACCCCAAGGGGCGGTCGTGCCGCAAAAGGGATGGTCACTTTGTAAAAGGGAAGGCACCAAGGGCAAAGAAGGGGGGCCAAGAAAGATAGAAAAAAGAGTAAAGTGTTGGAAAGAAAAAGATTTGAAAGGGGGACAACATAGTAAAATTATCCTGAGAAGGAGTGAAGAAAAATCTAGTGCAAAAAGAACTCGGGGCCGAAAAAATAAATGAAGGCAAGGATTTGATGACTGACAGATTGTATGATGTGGTTGTAGTGGTTCAATATCTTGCAGACGCGAGAGGAGATCGAAGGTGATGGAGGCGACATGACGGGCGATGACGGGAGCGGATCATCAGGCTCTGGCCCAAGCTGGGTTGCTGCATATGTTGGGGTATTCATCCATCAAAGTGCATCGAGCAATGCTGACAGCCCTGATCGAGCATTAGGATTCAGTGACCTCAACTTTCCATCTCTAGATAGGGGAGATGACAGTGACATTGGAGGATGTCTGGCGGATATTGAGGCTTTCGATAGCGGGTTACATGGTGAGTGCGACGAGATCAGAGGGAGAGGCGTTGGACCAAACCATGTGGATCTTGTTAGGGTGAGAGGACTTTCCTATGCAGAAGAAGGGGCTAGATGTGGATGGATGTTTGGGATTGAGAGTACCACCATTACCATTATACCTATGTGGGTTGAGCAACGGGATACTCATACCGAATAGGAGTGGTCGATTTTGTAGCCTCAGCTACATAGAGATGATTCAGCATATTGTCGAGGGGAGGGATGGAGAGTTTGCATGGGGTCCATGCGTCCTAGTGCAGTTATACAGGGATATGCATGTGATATGCTATTGGGAGGGACTCAGTGTGTGCCATGTGATGTTGCTTCAGGTATGGGCGTGGGAGTACATCAGTGTGACCAGGCCAGATGTAGTGAGAGTGGGACAGGAGGATATGACATTGCCAGTGGCGTATTGGTATGGGGTAGAGTATGACTGGTGTTCCAATATTAGGGATCGAGAGATTTAGATGGATGGAGGAGGTTATTTGTTGATCTGGAGGAGGAGGAGATAGTGTGGAGGCTATATATCACATGATGCTTCACCAAGTGGAGGGAGGATGAGGTGAGACATAGGAGGCATTTCCTGACCCAAAGTTATATAGTCTGGAAGGAGCCTCGAATAGTGGAGTCACACAGGCTAGACTGAGTGACGAGGCAATTTGGGTTGATATAGGATATTCCATCGCAGCAAAGAGGTTCAGATGGATTTCATAGGAGCGACCGTGGGGGGAGCCGATTTCGCCAGAGTTTGTGTGGGAGCACTGAGAGACACTGGAGAATTATCTAGTGGACTACCTAGGGAGGTTTGGAGAGCTAGTAGATGTAGGGGTGACTATTAGATATGCAGCATGGTTCATGCGACACCGACCCATATGGATTACATCAGAGGAGCCAATCAAGGAGGCATTAGGATTTGGACTAGAGGATGAGATCAGATTGGCAGGATAGGGGATAGGGAGAGGGAGAGGGAGAGGGAGGAGGCCGAGGAGAGATCCAGAGGTAGGCAGGGTAGGAGGGCAACAGAGGAGAGGGCCAGGGACAACCATAGTAGGAAGAGAGTAGTCAAGGGCAGATATAGCAAGAGGAGGTCAGTAGAGGAGAGAGTCGAAGGCGGGCAAAGAAGGAGGATAGTGGAGGATAGTGTCAGAGGCAGCCACAGGAGTAGAGCCACGGGAGGGAGGATAAGGGGAGGATGAGGTAGGAGGTTAGCAGAGACCGAGTAGGAGGAGGAGGACATAGAGGGCGCGGGTCGAGCCCGAGGAGGAGACACATGATGCAGAGGCGATGGGGGAGAGAGAGGAAGCTGAGGCGATGGACATAGTAGATGGACATGGATGTACATGATATTCATCCATTGGCCATGATGCCACCGATAACAAAGAATCTATCCACGTGATTGAGAGGAGTCGAGGTGAGATTACATATTGTCAAGTAGAGGTTGAGAGACTCAGAGGTGACGAGGAGTAGATTGGAGGTTGAGGTGATCAAGTTGCGAGCTCAAATAGAAGAGAGTGAGAGAGTTCTGAGCGATGGCTGATGTAATGTCACGTCATGAGATGGAGATGTGGAGGGATGGAGAGAGGTTGTGAGCTAAGATAGACGAGTTGCAAGTAGAGGTGAGCGAGTTACGGGCAGAGGTGACTCATTTGGAGGGAGAGGTATTGAGGGAGCATGAGGCAAGGGAGATAGCAAGATGGGAGAGAGACAAACTAGAGGTGACAGTGATGATACTCGAGGTAGGGGTTCAACGAGAGTCTAGAGGAGTGACAGGGAAGCTATTGACAAAGACTCTGGTGGAGGTAGAGAGGGATATGGAAGATCTGAGGAGGTAGGTAGAGGGACTATTGAGAGAGAGGAGGGAGTTGAGATAGGAGTGAGACAAGCTCTGTGACAGAGTTGAGGTGGCAAAGGAGACAGTGGGAGATATGGGAAAAATGCAGGAGAGGGAGGAGACCATGAGGGCTCGGGTACAGGCGATGGAGATAGAGAGGGATGCCTTATAGTCACAGGTGTAGGTCCTGCAGGGGGAGAGGGATGTAGCAGTGGCACAAATATAGGTTATGGAGAGAGATGCAGCATAGGGGAAGGCATAGGAAACACAAGGTGGTGAGGTTGGGGTAGAGGTTCAAATACTATAGGCACAAGTATAGGCTATTCAGGAGGAGAGGGACAGAGCCATGGATCAGGTGTTGCGAATGGGAGCGAAGATTAAGAAGCTACAATTATCACAGGTGCATGGGCACAAGAGAGGAGATCCATTTGTGTATTTTTGGATAGGTATAGGGCAGAGCGAGATGTAGCCAAACAGCAGGTGGGAGATCGAGAGGAGTATATGAGAGAGGCGAGTTACTATATGTGTGCCTATTACTCGATAATTCCAGATCTAGCACAGCGGGTACCCACCTATGTTCGAGCGGTGCCACAGATGTTAGCGCCATCCCAGTCAGTAGGGATGCATACCCGAGGATATAGTAGCATGAGAGAGACATCGCCACGCAGATGGCCAATGCCAGAGTCACCATAGAGGTCAAATGCAGGCAGCTCATGGTTTAGAGGATCGGAGGGACAAGATCCTGGTTATTGACAAGTATAGGATGGGATTCAGTATGAAGTAGCAGAGATCAGAGTTGAGTCATAGCTCTATACTCATATTTTATTTGATGAAATATATGACGGATATATTTTGTGATGTATATGATGGACATTATTATGGATGATGTGATGGAAATTGTATTTTTTGTGATTTTTGATATGATATGTGAGAGCCCCTATTGACATTAAATGATGTGTATGTGATGGATGATCTACTTATGCATATGTGTATATTTATGGTTTTTATTGTGGATGATTATTGTGATGCGATGTATGGATATGACTATAATTATGTAGGTTTATGCCTATATGGATTGATGATTATGATGTGCAGGATGGCTAACATTTATGATGCAGGATGTGATGGATGATTTATGATTGTGAATGATATGATATTATATGATATGTATGATGTCTAATGTTTATGATGTTATGGATGTGGAAATTATTTGGATGATATTATGATGTCTAATGTGTATGATGCAGGATGTGATGGATGATTTATGATTTTATATGTTATGGATGTGAAAATGAACCTAACAATGTGTGATGCAAGTGACAATGCATGATATGAACGAAGATGAATATACTAATGCAATGGATTAATAATGAAATGAATTTTAAGATGTATAATAATTAATTAAAATTAACCTACACAACTTAAAATGATTATGCACATGGGATTAAATGCATCTTAGCGAACCTAAAGAACAGGATGAAAATGCCACTAAATGCTAAATGTAAATAAGGGCCTGCATAATGATGGAAGCGAAGAAGGTGATGGGTGTGCAACTGCACCTATCAAGAACCATAGAGATCCTAAGGAGAAAGGGAAAGATGGAAGGAATCAATGTTTGCACAACCAAAATCCTAAGTCATGGGTTGGAAGAAAAAGGGATGGAGGATACATGAATGCAATGGAGGAGAAAATTAAATGCCATCCTAATGCAATTTGTCATCTTCAGAGCATTGATTTTTGCTATAGCATAGGACACCAGGTACCATGGTATGTGGACCAAGGTGGGTTAGTGTCTAATGCATAAACAAACACAACAAACAAGAAGGCTATCCCAACACCCCAAAGTCGCAATGACTTTGGTCAAGCTAGGCATTGGGGTAACCACAAGCACAGAAGGATGTCCCCGTGTAACACAAGACTGCGGGGGTCTTGGCAGGTACAACATGGGACAACCAAGAAAATAGAAAATAAAAGAAAGACCAAAATATATCCCTATGTAAACCAGTTAAAACACACCATAATATGATAGATCATGGCGGCTTTGACGAGTGATGATAGGGAGCCCAAATGATAAACAGAAGCCAAAAGCATCAAAAGATTGCAATCAATTTCAAAACATCCTTTTCCATAGGATTGAGATGATGGATGGGGTTGATGAGGTACGTTAGGAAGGATACATCCTATTGAGACCAAAGATGGATGCTAAACTAAAAGATCGATAATGACGTAGGATATTCGAAAACCGATTAAATCTCATGACACAAATGGATTTCATTTGTGAGACACCAGCTAGGTAAGGACATACTTGACAACATGACACAAGACACAAGACACAAGACACAAGACACAATACTGACACACCCTAAAGACCTAGGGGCTCGAGGGTTGATCAAAGATCAGTCTTGCCTATGTGAAAGCGTAGAGCCCCCGTAGTTCAGGAAAAGACCATGGATAAAAGCGGAAAGTGGACAATGAAGACAAATGATGGAGGACAATGACCAAATAGACCAACAAAAAAGGAAAATAAAATGGAAGCAAAGAAAAGTAAAGGAAAGAAAAGAAAGCCCCAGGGGTGAATCAAATGATCAACCTTGCCTACATGCAAGCGCAGGGGCAACGTAGTTCGACAAAAACAGGAAGATACAAAGAGAGACAACAAGAACAAAGCCTCAGGGGCGAATCAAATGATCGGCCTTGCCTACGTGAAATTATAGGGGAAACGTAGTTCACCAAAGATAAGAATAGACAGGGGGAGATAAGAAACAAAGCCCTGGGGGTGGATCAAATGATCGGCCTTGCCTACGTGAAAGCGCAGGGGCAACGTAGTTCGCTACAGACGAAGACAAACGGGAAAAGATAAAAAACTAGATAAGAAACATACTCAGGGGTGGATCAAGTGATTGGCCTTGCCTACATGAAAGCACAGGGGCAACGTAGTTCACCAAGGACAAAGACAAATGGGAGGACGACAAACCAGACCAAAAATAGCCCTGAGGGTGGATCAAGTGATCAGCCCTGCGTACGTGAACATGTAGGGGCAATGTAGTTTGCCAAAGAAGGGATGGGATCTAGATAGAGACCGACACGATGAAATAATCTAGATGGACACGACCAAAGCGATAAGACGACATAAGCTCAGATTAGGATAAAAGCTCAGGATGACGGATAGCGAATGAAGTTTGTCCAATGCTCAACCAAAATATACCAAGTGACCAGATGATGCTAACGGATGGAAGGATAGGATGATGAGGATGATGAGGGTTGATCTGGATGGATAAATCATAAAGTTACTAGGACGTGAGGTAGATAATGATTAAGCCCTATACGAATGGCACCTATTGCTAGGTTTTCACCAATCGTACATATCCAAGGCACCACAAGGGTGGTTTTCACCATAGGATGAATTATTTCTCTATACTATTTTTGGATTTTTCTAATTTTTTGACTTTTTTATATTTTGACAATTTTTTACTTTTTTTGTATTTTTTTGGTTTAAAATAGGAAGGATACCCTAGCTGACCTAAGTATAAAACTTCTTCAGATGCATGATATTGATGGGTTCTTCCAGGGGCTCTCCTTCAAGTGTAGATAGTTTGTATGCTCCATAACCATATTTTGTTGTGATGACATAAGGACCTAACCAATTTTCTTTGAATTTGCTCTTCTTATCCTGGTCTTGTTGATTTCGTTGATTTTCTTTAAGGACTAAGTCACCTACATTGAATTGACAAGGCAGACTTTCTTATTGTAGCTTCTCTTGAGCTGATGTTGATAGGCTTGTAGATGGTTGTAGGCTTTGATCCATTTTTCATCCAAGAGTTCCAACTAAGCAAGTCATGCAACCCGGGTGTCTTCGTCACTGATTAGATTCTTCAGAGATATGCAAAGTGATGGGATTTTGACCTCGATCAGCAAGATAGCTTCGGCACCATAAACTAGTGAGTATGGAGTGGGTCATTGGGGGTGCGGATGGAAGTGCAGTAGGCCCAAAGGGCAGGATGGAGGTGGAGATGCCAATCTCGACTAGTGTTGTTAACCATTTTTTTAATGATTTTAATCAAGGTTTTGTTGGTTGCTTTTGCTTGACCATTACCCTGGGGGTAATATGGGGTAGACCAATGATGTTGGATATGATAAGTTTCATAGAGGAATTTCATGCACTTATTTTTGAATGGCTTTCCATTATCAGTAATGATGGTGGAGGGGATGCCATACCTGCAGAGGATATGGTAAAGGATGAATTTGGATATCTAAACACCAGTAATTTGAGTGAGTGGTATGGCTTCCACCCACTTAGTAAATTATTCAGTGGTTGTGATGATGAAAGTATGATCATTGGAGGATGGAGGGTAAATCTTGTCGATCAAATTGAAACCCCATTGTGAAAATGGCCATGGTGTTGTGATGGCTTGTAACTCTTCTGCATGAGCATGAATCAAATCAACATGTTGCTGACAGGGAATTAAAAAACTCACAAGAATCATGTTCCATAGTAGGCCAGTAATATCCTGCTCTGAGAATCCTCTTGGTTAGGGCCATACCATTAGAGTGGGCTCCTCAGATACCACTATGTACTTCTACCAATGTGATGTGTGCTTCGGTCTCATTTAAACACCTGAGGAGGGTTCCATCATACCCATATTGATAAAGTGTATCACCTATGATGGTGTAATGGGTTGTGTGTTGGATAAAGGATTTTCATTGGTTACGTGTGAGGTCAGATGGTAAGGTGTTGTCATGAAGATAAGTGTATATGTCTTGGTACCAGGGGGATTCAGAACCTACAATGTCTTATACCATTTCACTCTCAGGGATATCATATGCAGGGATTAAAAGTTGCTCCACAAGGAACTCACATTCAATACGATCTCTAGGCATGTCAAGGAGAGAACCGATGGTGGCCATGGCATCAGCTACTTTATTTTGTACTCTAGGTATTTAATCAAATTGGATGGAGGAGAAATACTTCTTGAAGTCATCTACCATATGTTTGTATGGTAACAGCTTATCATCTTTTGTTAGGAACTCGTCATTGACCTGCTTGATAAACAGTTGGGAATCACCAAAGACGTGCAGGTGAGAGATATGCCATTGAACTACAATCTTAAGGCATGTATGAAGAGCTTCATATTCAGCAATGTTGTTGGTACAAGGAAAGGCTAATCTGAATTAATTTGGTATGTAATCACCCTAGGGGTGACGAGCAAGACTCCTGCTCCTAATCCATTGTTTGTGTTTGATCCATCAAAGTATAGTGTCCATGTGGTGGCTTTTGAAACTGCAAAGACCCCTTCATCAGGAAACTCTATTTCTAAAGGATAAGCATCTACGAGTGGAGCATTTGCTAGTTGATCCACAATTACTTGTCCTTTGATTGCTTTACAATCCACATACTCTATGTTGAATTCACTTAGCAACATGACCCATTTAGCCATGAGGGCAATCAGTGTTGTTTTAGATAGCAAATATTTTAGCAGATCAACCTTAGAGATTAGCTTGACCGGATGACTAAGCATGTAATGTCGGAGTTTGTACGAGCTGAAGACTACGACGAGGCAAGCCTTCTCCATTAGGGAATAGTTTAGCTCATAACCTACTAAGGTTCAACTAATGTAGTAAATTTATCTTTCCTTGGATGACTCATTGTGTTGTGCTAGCAATACCCCTAGTGCCACGGAAGTAGCTAAAATATAAAGTAGGAGTGGTTTTCCAGGAATAGGCGGCATAAGAATAGGCGGGTGAGCCAAATATTCTTTGATCTGATCAAATCCAAGCTAACATTGTTGGATCCACTTGAATGCAGTATCTTTCTTCAGGATATGCATGAACGATTGACACTTGTCAGCTAGTTGAGCAATGAACCTTAGGATGGATTGGAGCTTACCCTACAAGCTTCTTATCTATTTCAGATTACGAGGTAGAGGCATTTCCATGATTTCATTGACCTTAGTAGGACCGACTTTTATTCCTCTGCGGGAGACAATGAACCCCAAGAGTTTTGCAGATGTGACACCGAAGACACATTTCTTCGGATTGAGGCGTAGCTTGTACTGGTCCAGATGTTCAAAGATCTTCTTAAGAATGGTAGGGTGTTCTTCCCTCGTTCTTGATTTTCCTAACAGGTCATCAACATAATCCTCCATTATATGTGGATGAGGTTGTGGAATATGACCGGCATAGCACGCTGATATGTTGTCCCTACATTCTTGAGGCCAAAAGGCATGACATTATAACAAAATGTACCCCAAGGTGTAGTAAATTCAATCTTGTGTTGATCCTCGAGGGAAATCTTAATCTGGTTGTAACCGATGAAACCATCCATGAGAGATAGAATCTCATGTCCTGCGCTGAGATCGATCAACATGTCAATATTTGGCAAAGGGAAGTCATCCTTGGGACAAGCTTTGTTAAGGTCTCAGAAATCTGTATAGATTTTGATATCTCTATTGGGTTTAGCAATTGGGACTATATTGGAGATCCAGTTGGAGTATTCAATTGGTTGGATGAATCCTGCCTCCAACAACTTTTCCAATATTTCTTAACTAGTAGAGCCACTTGAGGGTGCATTTTCCTGAGTTTCTGCTTGATAGGTTTTGCATCAGGGTGGACGTCTACGTGATGTACCACCAAAGCAAGATCAAGGTCAGGCATGTCAGAATATGTCCAAGCAAAGTTGATGATTCCTTCTTTAAGGAGCTCGGTGATGGTAGAGTTTTCTTCTTCTGAAAATGTTTTAGCCACATAGGTGATCTTAGGATTCTCCTCGGTTCCCAAGTTTGCTGCTTGTGTTTCTTCGACCAAGATGAATGATCGACCGAATAGTTGAGTCCCTACAAGGGGAAGATGAACGTCTCCATCTTCTAGTGCCTCGTTGAGGTTTTCACTAGTAGATACGCCCTTTGTTTTTACTTTTTTAAAGTCACAAAGTGTCTCAGGAAGGTTTTCACTAGGTGACCCATTTTGATTTTGTTTCTTTTTATTTTTGCGGTGGGGCGTTCATCTTCCCCCAATCCCATGAGATGTACATATTGGTCCACTGAGGAAAAGGTGTTGAGGGGTGTGCTACCTTGTAGGTCATAGTCTATAAGCTTAGGGTGTTTGAGGGATAAGGTGATGGTGCAAACAGATAGGCATTCAAACATGGAAGAAAGGTCTATGTGATCAAAGTCATCGCACACATGTATGATGGACTCCTCCTCTGGTATGTCCTCGAGGGAACCGTTGTCTACACTAACAATGTTAGAGGTACTAGAGGATGCCATAGGACCCTTTTGTTTAGTATCATAGCCTAAGCCCATATTATTCAGATGCATAGAAGCTTCTATCGGTTGTCGCCTTCCTTGCTCTGCTACACCAAGGCCTCCCCCCCAATAGTTATGTTTTCTAAAAACTTAGAAGGCCAAGGATAGGCCTCTTGGAAGTATTCTTTTAAGGGGGGAGATGGTTCAAGTTCCTCATGGTACACCCACTGGCTGATGTCATCTTCAGATGTATCTTGTCATAATCCAGGAGAGCAAAAAGTGCTAGACCCCACGTTTGGATAATTGAGGGTGATTGTCTTATCTTCATCTTTTGGAACAGATTGAGACGGTTGACCATATGTATGTGGTGGGGGTGGCATAGTTTCCACATTCAATGTTGTACGCATTTCATACTCACCACACCCCTTGTCAATGATCTGGACCTTAGTGATGGTGGAATCAAGTGTAGATGATGGCATGGATGAAGTGGTGTTTAGTGTGTTGGTGGATGGATGAGATACTGATGTTTGAGATGCCCTCATTTCTACCCTAGTGCAGTAATGAGAATAGGGAAAGGAAGCCTCTAGGGCATGACAATATTCAAATGGTTGTGGGTCAGCTTGTATAGTTGCTTCCATTCCTTGAAATGGGAATTTCAGACATTGGTGATAGGTTGATGGAACGTCTTGCATAGAGTGAATCCATGGGTGGCCAAGAAGGATGTTATATGGAAGTTCAAGGTCTAGAACATGACATATAGTGTACTGCACAATGGGGCCCACCTGAATAGGAAGACAAATAGTGCTTTCATAATCTCATTTTATGTTATCATATGCTTTGATGGTGATAACCTAATTATTTAGGTCAGTTTGGGTGTATCCCATCTATTGTATAAATTTTAATGTAAAAATATTTAGGGCAGAACCATTATCTACCAATACCCTTTTTACTTTATGACAATTCACACCAACCTCAAGGTGAATGGGACGGTTATGACTTGAGTCAAGGCATGGCATATCTTTCTAGCTAAACCCTAATTGGTAGGTTGTGGAGAGATTTCCTACCAATTCTTAGAGTTGTGTGGGGTCTATGTCGTTGGGGACTTGAGTACTCTATAAGGCCTTTTTCAGGATGTCCTGATGCACGAGGGAAGACTTAAGCAGATCCAGGATAGAGATATGGGTCGAGGTATTTCATAAGTGATCAAGGATGTTGTACTGTGAACTGATAGATGGTAGCTAGGTATATGTGGAGGCTATTGGGACGATGATGCGAGTTCGACGGGTGGTAACAACACATTGTGGGTCTTTTCCTTTTACGTGTATCATGGATACACATGGCCATGGATACACGTGGCTCCACTTGTTTTATGTATGTGACAAGACCTTGGTAATTGTATGGCACATTTTTATAACTGATGTTATTAGTGTTGTTATTCTAGTTGTTGTTGTTGCTAGGTCCAAGATTGGAGTTAGATGTACTAGGACCCTGATTATGCTTGCAAAAAGCATTATGATATATTTGAATTTGAGCATTAGATGAGGTTGTCCTGTTAGCATCCACATGTATCTCACCCTAATCTATGAGAGCTTGGATGTAGGTTTTTAGGCCTTGACACTTATCCAACGTATGTCCCTTTATCTTGTGAAATTCACAATACTTATTGTCCTTAAACCAGGTTGGCTTGGGCTTGGACTCATCAAGGGGCTTGGTGACAAGATATGTGATGGGGTAGTTAGCTTGGAGGAGCTTGTTAAACATGACACTAAGGGGTTCTCCTAATTGAGTAAACTAACATTTATTTCCCCCTTGGTTTTTCTGATTTGTCGGGCGTTGACAACGAGGTGCTCCTTGTGGCATGGATATGGCATTGTGAATCGACTGCTACTGTTGAGGAGGATAATTTTGTGAGGTAGTAGCCACCTAGATATGTTTGGTGTCAATGACACCATCATTGACAATATTTTTATTTTTATTCCAATAACGAGGTTTGTCTCCAGAGGACCTCTCTTTATCAGAATTGAAAATTTTGACCTGCCCTTTAGCAACAAGGACTCTTTCAAGGATAGGATCTTTCTCTACTAGTGCCACAAAGGTGGTGATGCAGTGCAGTCAAAAGTTTTGAGCCATGTCCGAGTGGGAATTTTCAATAAATAAAGTAACCATGTCTTTTTCCCTCAGTGGAGATCTCATCCGGCTGGCTAAGGCTCGCCATCTTTGTAGATAGCTTGCAAATGTTTCTCCATCACGTTGTTTTTCTTTTAGGAGATCAAGCATGTCAATATCCTTCTCCAGATTAAAGGATAAATGGGAGACAAATTCTTCTGATAGTTGCACAAAGGATTTGATGGATCCCTTCTCAAGACCCATGAACCAGTTAAGAGTGACTCCCTGTAGGCTCTTAGGGAACAAGCGCATGAGGTAGTTATCATTGTGCATGACTTCTTGGCAGTGGGCATAAAACTCTTGAAGATGAGCTTTTGGATCTTTGGTTCCTTTGTATTTATCAAATTTTGGTATTTCAAAGTGTTTAGGGAAGGGAACCAAGGAAATGGAGGGATCAAATAGATAGGGACAAATGTCCTCAAATTTGAATGATTGTTTGCCCGTCCCAGCTTGTAAGTCCTTCAACACAGCTTTGACTTATTCCAGGTCTTTGTTGATAGGTGTTGCAGGAGTTGGAGTAGACTGATTATACAGATGGTATTATTGGTATGATGGTGTTGTAGTAGTTGGATCATAAGAGGGGTGGGGTGCATAGGGATGTGTTTTTGATTTTGATTGGTGTAAGCGGATTATGGATTAATATATAGCAGATATGAAGATGACAGATTATGATGGTAAGAAGTGGAAGCCACTTGTTGATAGGACGGCTTATGTTGATAATAAGAAGTAGATGAGGCACCTTGTTGGTATTGTGTAGGATTGTGATAATATGAAGAGGTATAAGCCCCTTGTTGATATGGTGGTGGTTTTTGGTAGTAAGAGGTGGATGTGACACCCTACTGATAAGAATGTTGTTGTTGGTGATAGGGTGGATAGGATTGGTATTGATGCGCAACAGTGGGTTGTTGCGTGATGTATGGGAATTGTTGTGGATTTGATGGTTGTTGATAGGGATTGTTATGTGACTACGAAGGGTTGGTGTAAAGTGGTGGTTGGGTCCATGTTTGATTATGAGGAGCCTGATGAGGATTAGGATGGAATGGAGCAGTGTACGTGTTGGATGGATGATAAATATATTTTGTAAGAGGATTATACTGCGTCTACGTAGGAATATGAATATGTATATGTTGTTGTGGAGGTTTTTGTTGTGGCAGTTGTTGGTAAGATGGGCAAGATGGATTATGTTGTTGTTGGGAGATGGCTACAAAAGTGCCATGTGGTGGTTGCGGTGGCTGGGATGTAGTCTATGTCACCTAGTGTGGTGGTTTCATAGTAATCGAGACGTTTTGTTTTGGGATTGGGATGTTGTGTTGTGGATATTGTTGATGAGGTGGTAGAGATGAAGCAATAGCAGTAACGGTATGTTATGGCGGTGCTTCTAATGCAGTAGATGGGTGAGGATTCACAAGAGGTTGTTGTCGGGTGTCGATCCTAGAGGTGGTGTTAATGCAAGGACATGTGTGCCCCCAGTATTGACAGGTGGTTGACTAGGATGTTGATATGGAAGTGGCAGGGAGGATGGGATGTACGGAGACATGTCGTAGGCGTAGGGGTCGTGATGCTTGGGTTGTGTTGCAGAGATTGTTGTTGGGAGACAAGGATAACTAGAAACTTGGTGTATCAGGGTGTTTCTAAACTTAGGATGATACCAATTCTTTTTGGGTGCACCTTTGGGGACATATGAATTCCCTGGAAAATTATGTGAAGTTTGCGAATCTGCAGGTGCAGGAAGAGTGTGGGTACCGGCATATTGTGACGCATCAAAATTAGATGGTGGTTTGACTCCTCTCATGAGTAGAGTGGCAAGAATCTTATCCCCATGTTCATTGAAGAGGCGATCCATCATCTGAACATTAATAGGATCATTAGGGTATTCATCAACAGTGACTTCGGGTTGATTAACCATTTTATCATCACCGGGTGGTGTGGTGTTTTGGATGTCGGTATTGGATTGTGATGAGGCACTGTTATGGGGATCTTGTGGAATGTTCGGCTGGGAACCTTGAGCTTGTTGGTCTGCCATTTTCTTTTTTGTTTGTGAACGGGTCTAAATGGGCATGAAAGTGCAAAACAACTAGGTGATCTAAGATGTAACTAAACTCCTAGGATGAAATGCAAAGACAATCTAAATGACGATTGGATTGATTGATTGGATTGGATGATAGATCAATCGATTGGATAGATGGATAATGATGTGATTGGATTGGATTGGATTGCATTGGCCGATAAAATGATTGATAATATCGGATGGAAATTGGATCAAGGATCGATTGATTAGATGATTGGAAGGATTTCTAAACTGGGTTCAAAGATCACCCTAGGTGATTTAAGGTGCTAAATGATCGGATTAAAGGATGAACTGATGATCACGGCACCAAATCTACCTTCAGATGGAAGGGGATTCATAGGGCCAAGGATGATGATCAACTTAGGATGGATGGTGATCCTAAGCAGATGTTAAAGGATGACGATCAGGTTCAGGCACCCAGGTCAATTCAAATAACAACTTCAAACGAAGTTCAGAGGATTTGGATTAAGAAAACGATAATGAATGTGTAACCTAAGGATGATTAAGGATTCACCTATATGATTTGGATAATGATTTGGATGTAAATGGATTGAGATGTAGATGGACTCATATGAGGATTATGCACAGATGATATGTGCAAACGACTAGGCAGACAATAAGCTTTTCAGAATCCCAGTAGGTTGTCTTTTCAAATCAGACTTGAGTAACATATTCAATTTTAGGGAAGGGCCACCCAAACTTGGGTAGGGTCACCCAAATAGATTTTAGTTTCAACTTAGTCCAAAAAATGGTTAAGTGATATCGATAAACGGACTTCAGGACGGGTTCACAGAATGAACAAATGATCACTCGAAACAAATAAACAAATGTTCAGAACGGACAAACGGATGCCTGGAATAGTGGAACGACACTCAAAACGCAAAAACAGGTTCCCGAAACGGATGAAAGAGTACCCGAAACGGGAGAACGGATAACCAAAATGGGAAAACGGTTGGTCAAAATGAGGGAATGATATTCGGAATGGGAAAACGGATATTCGGAATGGGTGGGAAGATGGTCGAAATGGTTAAACAAATACCCAGAATGAGGGAACGACACTCGGAACCAGAAAATGGGTATCCGAAACGAGATAACGGCTAGCGAACGAAAGCTAAAAATGGTTGTCTGGAGGGCAAGGCCACCCCTTTGAGGGAAGGGTCGCCCCTTTGGAGGGCAAGGTCACCCTTTTAGAGGGAAGGGTCACCCAAACAGGGGGCAGAGTCGCCTGTTCAGGAAAACTTGCTCAAATTTGACTTGGACAAGGTAAACAACAGTTGAGATAGGAGGGCAGGGTCGCCCCTTCGAGGGCAAGGTCACTTGTTTTAGGTCGAGATCGCCCCTTTCTAGGTAGGGTCACCCCTTCAAGGGCAAGGTCGCCTTTGTGTGTTGGTCTGAACTTAACTTAGGAAAAAATAGCTATGGCAAAGGACCAAAAATAGTAAACAAATGGCCAAGACTGACTGATAAACACTAGTTTTACACAAGAAGAAAGTTTAGACAGCACAAGCCTAAGATTTAGTGTTAAGGGTATGGTCAACACAGTTCTCTATCTAGGATTAACAAGGCTTCTAAGAGACACCCTGATATATGCACAGTATGTGAAGCACAATCGTGAACACCAGCCTATCTACAGACGTGAGTCAAGAACTTCTAGCGAGAGACTGGGAGCTCAGGCCAACTCTTCACATCTTGTCTAGGTATCACCCTAGCTTCAATGCTCCGCTAGAAATAACGTGACTGGATTGAGGTACAACTTTCACTCTCCCCCCTTTATATACCCTGTTGGTAACACATGGTTGGGATCAACCCTTGGGGTGATGAAATCCCCAAGCAGGTCCCATTAAGAAAAAATAAAAAGGGTAAAAAAAAGGACTTAAGTGGACTATGATTTTTTTTCACCCAGGATCACCAAATGGTGCAAGGGGATTGGATACATCACTAATCCACTTGAAAGCACAACAAACAAGTTCTTTGACACTTTTTAATTAAATCTATGTGCCTAGTTAGGAATGAAAACAACAAGTAACTAACTAGATAAAACAGATTTTCTCCCCCTGCAACAAATGTGTTAGTAGTTTTATCTTTTTTGTTGTCTTCAACAAACGAGCTATACAAGAATTATTAAATAACACACTTGCCAACAAACAGATATTAGCAGGTCAGAAATAATGGAAAACAACAGCAAACTGAACTTAGAAATGAAAGATTAACCCTTTGTTTACCTGGTTTACCTTTGTTTCAGGCAGATCCACCTCTGTGTTTTGGGCATAACTGGCTCTTAGGGCGGGGTCGCCCCTTTGTGGATGGGGTCACCTATCTATGGGTGGGGTCGCCCCTTTGTGGGCGAGGTCTCTTGTTCACTCCGGAATCTGTAAAAAAGGTTAGAAACAAAAAACCAAAAAAAAATAGAGAATCATTGTGTAGGGTGGGGTCGCCTATCCATGGGCGGGGTCACTTGTTCAGTCTAGAATCTGCAAAAAGAGGGTCAGAAATAGAAAACCAAAAAAAATAGAGAGTCAGAGTGCACGGCGAGGTCGCCCCTTTGTGGAACCGAACCTACAAAATGTCAGAAAACAAAAACACAAAAAACTGAAGTTGGGCGGGGTCGCCCCTTTGTGGGCGGGGTCACATGTTCGAGAGTGGGGTCGCCCCTTTGTGGGCGGAGTCACCCCTTTGTGGGAAGATTCACCTCTACATGCTGGGTAAGGCCGCCTCTGTGTTCCTGAACCTACAAAACCTCAAAAAATAGAAAACATGAAAGAACATACCCATGATGTTGGTCCCACCGGGTGTTCCAGAAATGTGTGCAGGTGTTTTACTAAGTTAGAAATGCAAAACTAAAAGAAGTGCAACAAATCAAACACAAACGACACCTCAATTATTAGGCCTAGTTGAATCTAAGTAAAGAACAACAAAATAACATGAAAATGATATACCTTGTTGCTTGCTTAAATTGTTGATTTGGTTGGCCCTTGATAGTGTTTTGATGTATGCTCCTTGATGACAATGTGCTTGCAATAATGGAGGTAGTTGAGTGATGGAAGATGGTAGGTGAGATACTAAATGGATAATATAGCTTGAATGCAAGAATGCAAAATGGCTTGAGTGATTTGAATGCTTGAATGTAATAATCTCCAAACTCTAACCTCTAACTTGAGGCCAAGGCTCTCCATTTAAAAAAAAATGGATAGTTGAGATTGATCCACCATGGACAAGATGAAGGGTTGTGGTGAGTTGAAGATTCACAAGCCCTCACATCTTTCCATGTGGAGGGTGATATGGAAAAAGTACAAGGTGACATGGAAAAGGTCATGTGGTCCCAAGGTACTTGCAAGTACCTTGGGATTGGAGAGGATTTCCTCAAAAAGGAATTCCTTGTCCCCAAGTGTGTTTGAAAGTGACAAGTGAGGACTTTTAGAAAGTCCACTCTTGTCACCATGGGGATTTTAAAGGGTGTTGGAGAAATAAACATGTATTTTTAATTCACATGCTTGGAATAACCCAATGGATAAGACAAGGTCCTCCTAAAGGAGGTCCTTGTTCCATGTATTTGTTGTGACCTATGAGAGGTCATGGGGAAGAGAAATGCATTGGGGGAATAAGTGTGAATTTTTAATTCACATGGGGAAGAGGTCAAACCTGATAAGGTAAGTACCATGAAAAGTTGACTTAAGGACATGCTAGAAAAGGTAAGTGATTAAGATTAAGGTTGTGCAAATAGGTGATTAGGCAAATTAATAAAGATTAGAGGCAAGTGACTAAATATGGAGGATGTGACATTAATTCTAATTGAGAATATGCACATCTTAATGAAGGATTAATTAGATTAATCCAGATTAGTGAAAAGGTTATGGAGGATGGGACAAGGAGAGAGAAAGAATGAATTTAAAAATGAAGAGGATAATTGACTAAATTAAATAAATTGATTTATTTATTTAATTTAGAGAGGAAATGGTAAAGGATAAAGTATTTAATTAAATACTTTTAAAAACCTTAGAGAATGGGATAATATTAATTAAATATTTCATTTAATTAATATAGACGAATTAGATAATTAAATGATAGGATTTTGACCATATGAAAGTGGCCAAATTTAGATGTCTACAACTGGATTTTTTAAGACAATTTGCAACATTATCCAAGGTGTCAAATTTTTCAATCAAGATCTATCCATTCTCAACTATTTCTCACACAAAGTGATACTGAACATTAACATGCTTAGTACGAGCATGATACATAGGATTATTGGCCAAACTTATGGCACTTTGACTATCACATTTGATCCTCACTATCCTACAATCGAAACCAATACCATTACCAAGTCTTTGTAACAAAACTGCCTCCTTAGAGGCATGTGTAGTAGCCATATACTCTACTTCAATGGTAGACAAAGAAATTGTAGGTTGTCTTTTACTCATCCAACTCATTGCACCTCCAAACAAAGTAAACACATAGCCACTAGTGGACCTTCGACTATCCAAATCACTTGCCCAATCTACATCAACAAAAACTTGTATATCCAATGACTTATCAACATTATCAGTACCATCATAAACCAAATAGTAATTAGAAGTGTCTCACAAATATCTAAATACCCTTTTAACAAAAGTCCAATGTTCTTTACCAGGGTTAGACATAAACCTGCTTAGAACTCCCATTGCTTAGGCTATATTAGGTCTAGTACAAGCCATTGCATACATTAAACTACCGATAGCACTAGCATAAGGAACATTAGACATTTCATCAAGATCATCATCCAATTTAGGACACATGTCTAAACTTAACTTAGTTCCAACAGGAAATGGAATATTTATTGGTTTACAGTCCTATATATTAAACCTCTGAAAAATAGTGTTAACATAATTACTTTAACTTAACCAAAGCTTTCTATGAACTCGATCCCTAATGATTTCCATCCCAAGAATATATTTAGCAGCCCCAAAATCTTTCATATCAAATGTGCTAGAAAGCTAAGTTTTAAGTTCCCTAATCATTACCTTATTCTTACCAATGAAGAACATATCATCCACATATAAGATAACAATTAGTATCTGATCATCAATAACTTTAAAATAAACACAGTGATCCTCTTGACTTCTAACAAAACCTAAATTTAATGCAAAAGCATCAAACTTTTGGTACCACATCCTAGGTGACTATTTTAAACCATGTAGAGATTGTTTTAATCTGCAAACCAAGTGTTCTTTTCCTTTCACAACAAAACCATCAGGTTGTTGCATATAAATTTCTTCCTCAAGATCCCCATGCAAGAAAGTAGTTTTAACATCCATTTATTTTATTTCTAAATCATAAGCAGCAGCAATGGATAAAAGGAATCTAACTTAGCAACAAGAGAGAATATTTCACCAAAATCAACTCCCTCTCTCTGGGAGTAGCCCTTGGCCACTAATTTGGCCTTATACCATTCCGACTTACTATTTGCACCAAACTTCTTTTTATATACCCACTTACAACCAATGGCCTTTCTTCCTTTGGGCAAACTAACAAGATCCCAAGTGTCACAGTTTTTCAAACACATCATCTCATCCTGCATGGCCTGCATCCAAGACTCACATTCTTCTGAAGAGAGAGCCTCCCTGAAAGATCTAGGTTCATCATCAGTACATAACAAAGAAAATTTACAACAAAAATGAGGTGGGCTATACCTATCAACTGGATTTCGTTGTCTTGTGGACCTTCTCAAAGGTGGAGTAAGAGGTTCCTCCTCATGTTCATCCTTGTTGTTTTTAACTTCTTCTGTTACAATAGATTATTCAAAACTCTCTTCTTCTTCTCCATCTTCTTGTCCATTTCTCTATTCTTCCACATGTGCATCTTCTTGCTTAGTTTCAAAATGCATTGTCTTTGACTCTTCCTTTGGTTTCTCATCTTCAAAGTTAGCTCTAAATTCCCTGAAAATAACATCTCTAAAAGTATCATCTTTCGTGTTAGTGGATTCCAAAGTTTATAACCTTTAACATTTTCACCATAACCTATAAAGATGCATTTCTAAGATTTGGAATCCAATTTAGACCGCTTCTCTTTAGGCACATGAATAAACGCCTCACAGCCAAAGACCCTTAAATGTGAAACTAAACGCTTTTTACCCAACCACAATAATAAGGTGTTTTATCAACAAAAGCTTTACAAGGAGATCTATTAATTAAATAACAAGTGGTACTAATAGCTTCTGCCCAAAAGCATTTATCTAACTTAGCACTACTTAACATGCTCCTAGCTCTTTCCATTAATGTACGGTTCATTCTTTCTGCTACCCCATTTTGTTGGGGTGTGTAAGGTGTAGTATTTTGCCTAAGAATTCATGCATGTTTGCAAAACTCATCAGATTCCTTAGAACAATATTCACCCCCATTGTCAGATCTCAATACTTTTATCTCGTAGTCTGTTTGCTTTTCAACCAATGCCTTAAATTCCTTAAATTTGGTGAAAATTTCAGATTTTGTATACATAAAATAAATCCAAGTATATCTTCAGTAATCATCAATGAAGGAAACATAATAACGAGATCTACCCAAAGAATTTGTATCCACTAGACCACATACATCTAAATGAATTAGTTCTAGCAATCAATTAGCTTTATTAGTTCCTTTAGGAAATTATGACCTATTTTGTTTACCAAACACACAATCCTCGCAGAAATTATTTTTACAAACAAAATAATCAAAAATACCATCTACTAGTTTTTTATCAAGTATGGTCCTAAGACCTTTTTCACCAATGTGACCCAATCAATGGTGCCACAACATATGTGAATTTGCAGTGCTATTTGCAAAAGAGGAGTTACAAAAAGTAGAGGCATGTAGCGTAAACAAATTCCCTATCCAAGATCCTTTAGCAACTACCAAACTTCCCCCTACCATCTTGCAACCAAACTTGTCAAATGTCACATGCATTCCAGAATCATTCAACTTGGAAACCGAAATTAAAAAAAATTTAAGTCCTGGAATATGTAAAACATCATCAAGGATTTTAACCCTACCATCACTGAAACACAACTTTACCTTTCCTTTATCGACAATATTTTGTGAGCTATCATCACCCATGAAGACCTCTCCTCCATCATATTCTTTATATGTAGAAAACCACTCCTTATGAGGAGTCATATGGAAGGAGGCACTTGAATCAATAAGCCAAGCATCATTACAAACTGTGTTAGCTAAAATAATCAAAGCATCAGAATCACCATTCTCAAAGGAATTTTTCATGGAGGAATCTGCATTATTTTTCTTAATTCTACATTCCTTCTTCACATGTCCCCATTTACCATAGTTCCAACACTTCACTCTGCTCTTTCCAGGGGTATTAGATCATCCTTTAGACTTGTCCTTCTTCTTATCCCCTTTATTCCCTTTCTCCTTGGACCTACCTCGCACATGCAAGGCATCTTGGGAGCCACTATGCATGGTCTTTCTCCTCATCTCCTCTGAAAGAAGTATAGGAATAATATTATCCATCTTAGGTTCTGCACCACTACTTGTTCTAGCAACAATTAAATTTTCCCAAGATTTTGGCAAAGAGCAAATCAATAAAATGCATTTATCCTCATCTTTTATTTTAACATCAATAGATGCAAGCTGACTTATAATCAAATTAAAAGCATTCAAATGTTCAACAATAGAATCACCATCCTTCATCTTTAATGAATATAAACATCTTTTGAGATACAACTTGTTAGAAAAACTCTTAGTTTGGTAGATTTCACGTATCCTCCTCCAAAGCTTGTATGTCGTGTCTTTTGAAGAGACATTCAGAAGGACAAATTCAGTGAGACAATCGAATGGTCCCTCAAGCCTTCTTTTATAACTTATTCCAATCTTCATCTGACATGGATGAAGTAGATGGCTTCTTATCAACTAAAACTGGTAACTACTGATCTCTCTCCTCAAGGAGATCCTCCACTTTCAACTTACACATCTCATAACCGATGCCATTGAACTTCTTAATATCTTGATGAGAGGTGGAGGCCATGGTATGAAATCTTTCACAAATCTGCAAAACCCACTGCAGCAAAAAACCTTCAACACTTTAAAAGGAAAGTGTCCCTTCCTTAACAGAACCGTTAGCTTTGATACCAAATGTTGATTATCAAGGTGAAGAAAGCTTGCAATATGAACTTAAATAAGTGGATGCAAATTTTAAATATGAAGATTAACCTTTAGCCTTAGCGTGAAGAAAGAATGAGAGAGAGATAGAAGAATAATAACACATGCAACAATAGATTTACATGGAGAAACCCCGAAGGGAAAAAACTCCACCATCGAAAGAGAGGCAAGTATATTACTGATAATCTAAAATATTACATCAGAAATAGACTTCTCTTATCAATATCTGTAAAATTCGGTAGCACCTTGTTATCCTGCAAACTTGTAAAACTGAATTGAATAACTCTAGCTCAAGGCCCCAATTTAAAGAGATTTATGAGGATGAAAACCACCATGGTTTCACCAAACAATATGAAATAAGACCACCTAGAAAAACACATGCCTCCCTCCTTGAAATGGTCAAAAATACCAAAAATAACCTCTTGCAAATGCTCTTACAGTTGTCATAAGGCATCTCTCTTGCATGGGTGCTTGGGGTCCAAGAATAGCATATTCTGTCATAGGGAATCTATCATACTATCATAGAATCTTATGACAACTGTCATACATGTCATAGATGCTCTTACAACACCCTATTTTGACCCAACAACCTCATTCTAGAAGATTCCAAACTAGGACGCCTAGCTATTTTGTCCTTTTCCAAAAGGACAAACGGTAACTATAACACTACATTTACATTGACTCTTTCACCATCGTTGGTCAAATGGTTTCACCCCTTATGGGTAAATGTATAAAACACTTTAGGAGAATAATTAATTAAAGGATTTACAAGGTTCATGATACCTAAATCCTAACACTCCTCGTACACATAGTGTATAAGGAAGGAATCAAGATTGATCCCGAGTGGGTCAAGTCCATTTAGAATCTTAATTTTCCTTCAAGTAAGATGGTGGTGCATTCCTTCTTTAGGAAGGTAAACTTTTTTTAAAGGTTTATTCCAAACTTCATAGAGAAGACTCATCATATTGTGGATATGATGAAAGGGAAGTCAATTTTTCGTTCGAGTGCAGAAGGAAAAGTTGCTTTCAACAACATAAAGGAGGTTATTGCTCATACTCTAGTCTTAGTTTTTATAGACTATACAAAAGACTTTATCATGTACAATTATGCCTCGAAACATACTCTATCCGCTATCCTAGTGTAGTAAAATAGTGAGGGGATTGAATCCCCAATAGCTTTCATGAGTTTTCCTTTGAAAGCTCATGAACTCAAATAATCACCAATGGAGAAGCATGCTTATGTTGTGGTTAAAGAAGTTAAGCATTCTAGGTTGTACATTCTTAATTCTCATGTTATTGCATTAGTGCTTGACTCAACGGTCAAGTCTATCTTGACTCAAGAAGAATTTGGGACTAAGAGAGGTAATTGGATTGCAAAGATCTAAGAATATGACATGGAAATTAAGCCCACTAAGCTAGTTCGTGGGAAGGGTTTGTGTCATTCAATCACTAATAAAAACCAAAAGAAATATTTGATGACGAGGAAGTGAATTCTAAAGAGATTCCCACAATCTTGTTTGTAAGCATGACTGATGAATGGTACTCTAATATTGCACACTTCCTCACATATTGAGAATGTCTTGGTCATTTCTCATACAAGGAAAAGAGGACAATCAAGCTCAAGGCCACAAACTTTGTTCTTTAAGACAATGGTTTGTATAAGAGGAGTATTGATGGAACCTTTCTACGTTGTGTGGAAAAAGCACAACAAGGTAAGTTGTTGGAACATTTTCACAACTTAGCATGCGGAGGACACTTTTCATCTCCAGTTAGTGCTCACAAGATTTTGAGAGCAAAATAATACTAGCCCACACTCTTTCAAGAGTGTACAACTGGGTGTGTAAGTGTGATTTGTGTCAAGAATTTGTGGGGAAACCCAAATTAGTAGCTCTACCCCTCAAACCGATGGTAATTCAAGAACCCTTTCAACAATGGGGCATTGATTTCATTGGTGCAGTAAACCCATCATCAAGTGCAAGACATGGTTATGTTCTCATGGCTACTAATTATTTCACCAAGTGGGTGGAAGCTATTCCAATTAAGCATGCTACTTCAAAAGTGGTATGCAATTTCCTCAAAGAGAATATCATCTCAAGGTTTGGTGTTCCAAATAAGATAGTAGCAGATAATGCTACTTCTTTCTCATCCAATGAGATAAATGAGTTTTGTTTTGAGTATGGAATCACTCTTACTTACTCTTCTAACTATTACCCCCAAGGGAATGATCAATCTGAGTCAAGCAATAAGAATTTGGTTACCATGATCAAGAAGTTGTTGGATGAAAATAAGAGGTCCTGGCATAAGGCATTGTATGATGTATTGTGGGAAGATCGTATTACCCCTAAATGGGCAATTGGCATGTCTTTATTTCAGCTCTTGTATGGTTTGAATGCGAAGATACCTATCATACTGGAATTGTTTGCTCTAAAGTTGGCCAAGGCCATTGAAGATGAGACTTTTGATAGATTTGTTGATAAATATGTCATGTTTCTTACTAAATTGGAGGAACAACGTGTAAAGGTGGTGGATTGCATTACAAAACATTAGAGCCAACTCAAGAGGCTTTTTGACAAAAAAGTAAAATATCGTGATTTCCAAATCAAAGATCAATTTTTATTATAGGACAAGAGAAGAGAACCAAAAGGAATGCACATAAAGTTTGACTCTTTATGGGGAGGCCCTTTCACAATTCACTAAATTTGTGGTGAGAACATTTTTCTTCTGGCGTACCAAGATGGAACACCATTTGTGTTGCCCCACAATGGATAACATCTAAAGTTGTTCACTCAATGAGGCATCAAATAAGTTTGTATAATATTTGTATAGTTGTGTTTTTTTTTTTTACCTTTTTGAGTCTTTTTGTCACCTAACTCTATAGCCCAATGGATGGATGAAGGCACTTAGATTTTTGGGATTCTTCTCCCTTCGATCATTTCAAAGGATGATTGAAGGAAGCTCCCCAGTTAGAGCTAGCTGTTATCCTAGAATTCAACCCACTCAATTCATGGGATAAGCCCTATGAAAATTGTCCATTTCATAGCCCACGTCCTCTAAGCATGTGAATCAAGGTGAATTTTAGTTGCCCTCATGAGTAGTTTGGTCCTCGAAAAGTTATTTCAATCAGATCACCTTTTTGTCTTTTTACATTTTGCAAAAGGGAAAATTTTAGGAGTTAGCAATTTTTCAGTATATGCAATGTTGCTAAATTTTAGTGACATTACATGTCTTAATCAACTACATTCTAGGTTACAAGCACAGATAATTTCCCGACTACACCCTTGAACCCATACGTATGACATTAATGGCAATCCTAGTGCCAATCTTAATTAGGGTTTTTAATTGTTTTAACTTAGTTTTATTTACATTTTACTGATGTTTCTTTATCTTCTTTCGTGCTCTTGCTTCCTTTGTGTTCGTTTTCTCATTTCATGTGCTCATGCTTGGTTTTTGGCAATATTTTAAGTGGATTGTGCCAATTAGGGTTTTGAGGTATATTATGATATTTTTGTTATTATTGTTTTCCACTGTTATGTTATGGTTTTAGTTTATATTTTTCCTAGTTAGGGTTTCAAGGTTTTTGGTTTGGGCTTAGTCTTTAAACTTTTATTGATCTGCATCTTGTTTTCATGTCTTTTTAAATGTCTCAATTTGTGTTTATGATTACCACATGAAGGGTTTAATCATGTGTGTTTTCACATAACAATGCATTGTTCAGGGGTAAGACCCCGAACAACATCTCACTATTCCCTTTCAATTATCATATATCCGTAGTTTCAAATCCTAATACTTCACACTACTCATGTGGGTCAGGTATTTTATCCTGCACGACACTGTGAAATCATGTGCTCAAACCGGCCAAGCCATAGTTTGACATCAATGTCAATTCAGGAATAAACCTCAAACGACACAAAATTTTACTCTCGCCTTATGTCACTCGGGGATTTTTCCCTGCGCAACACCAACCAATTTCCCTAATGTTACACGAGGAATTTTATCCATGTTGCATTTCAACCACATGACATGGTCTTTATGTAGTTCAATTTTTAAAACCAGAACAACACATACCACCACACCCATCGTTCATGTAGTTTAGGAAAAATTTCTCGAATGACACTTCGCATGAATATAATTCATGCATATTGAGGAATTTTCCCTGATGTACATGAAGTTTTGCACTACCCAAGATGTAGGTCAAGAAAGTTTTCCCAACCTGTATTAAGTTGCTCTACCAAAAATGTAGTTCAAATTTTTTTCCTTGAACTGCATCTTTTTATTTTACCTCATGCAAAGGTAGATAATTTCTCTACCCTTGCATCCAACGAAGAAATACTCACATAGTTCAGAGAGTTTTCTTTGAACTACACACCAATGCATCAAAAATGTACAAGTGCAGAATTTCTCCAACACTGCATGAAACTTGATAGTCTATCTAACAATGGAGGATTTTAAAACTTCATATTTATAGCTTCATCGTTAATGTTTGATCCTTCTCCAAATAAGAACATGAAATACCAATACCAAGGTGTGATTCCAAACACATCTATGGAATCTAATGTTGATCAGATCTGAGATACTGAAATCAAACATGTGGACATGTCTGAATTTCTAAAAAATGGTGAATAAGCAACCAGTTGATGCAAGCACAAGGTGTGTTGTTGAGAGAATTATTCACTTAGTCTCCTCATTCCCAGTATCAACACACAATACAAAATTTGTTTTTCTAGCAGCAACACATTTTCACAAGGAAACTAAGAGTGTCAGAGATGCAGATGGGAATATGCTCATTAGGCTTAATGAAGAGTTCTTTGATAAAATATTTAGATGTCCTAGTATTGATGAATATGTTGACCTTACTATGGAGTTATCACAAAAAAATTGTATACACCTAAAATTGGTCTGGAGAATCTGATAAATTAAATAAAATCTATTTGATTAATTATCTTAAATTCCCTCTACTATTAAATAAATAAAAATATTTATTTATATAGCTCATGTTTTAATTATTATTTAAATTCTTCTAATTCTTCTATTATTTCATCTTAATTAAATAAACAAAAATAATTACTTTGTTTGATTTAATTATCAATTCCTCTATTTTATTCTATCACATCTATTTAAATTAATTAAATAAAGGTTAAACACTTTATTGATTAAATATTATATTCTTCTATTTTAATTTAATAAACAAATTCTATAGTTTGTTTTATTTAATTATTTATCCCTCTTTTGCTAATTTAAATAAATAAAAATATTTATTTAAGGCATAAATCAATTTCCTCTATTTCCTCAAAACCAAATTAGATATTATATGTCAAAATTATGTCTAAATTAATTGATTCAATCTTCACAGGAAGATTTGAAGACAAATTGGAGACAAATTGGAAATCCATCTCTCAATCCTCTTTCATCAATCCTTCCTATCTTCTTGCCTGGTGTTTTCATGGGTAGGGACAATTCCCAAAATCTTCTCAATCTCCTCCATCTCTCACCATTCAATTCTCCGGATTGAATCCAAGCCTCTGTTTGTTGCCCCTGTGTAAAGCTGCTGCCAGGAAATCTATAAATACAGCTTCATTCAACAAAGAAAGGATCTAGAATATCCAAGTTTGTGCAATCTTACTCTTCAGGAAAGTATCAAGCAATCAAAGCATCAAAGCATCAAGCAACCCAACAATAGATTTCATATCACGGCTGCACCCTGTAGCTTCATTCATTAGTTTTCATGTCAATTCATGTTACAGTAGTTTCTAGTATCATATAGCATCACATCATTGCATTCAACATCATTTCGTTCTTTAGATTGTCATTTTAACAGTCATAGTGTTTTACTAAATCTGAGAGCACTATAGCTTAATAAATCTTTAAAGATAGGAAACAATGAGACGCTTTCAATAGATTCTTGCCTTAGAATGGTTTATTTGTTGAATCTTTGATACAATGTTTCATTAAGAAGTGTATTTGCTCTTGTTTACTTATTTACACTTACACTTTCTATGACAACAATCCTGAAAAGTGCAAAAATACTATCAATACTAGATGGCTCAAGACTACTAGGCTGACTATTGCTAGGTGGCCTAAGAATCTTCATAGCAGTGAGTTCATTGAAGAGGTAAATGATTTAATAACTCTTCTTAGTAGAGTTAAGGGATTACCAACATCCACCAATTTTCAATAATATATGTACCAATACATTAATGTCACAAGGAAATGCAATCAAAGAATCTTATGTGTAAATAGATCAATGATGCCATTTGTGAGCAGCTTTTTAAGGTTTCTACTTCTCTAAATTTCTACATGACTTCATATCTAGTTTATGTTGCTGCCTCCATGAGGTAGTTTCTAGGGTTGTCTTTAGAGGGTGACAAGTAGAAAGTTCCTATTTATGAGTACTATTCACAATTGACTTTGAAGCAGAGCCTCAAGCATTTCAAGAGGGTTAATGATGCCTTTTTCTATCCTTACATATGCATGTTTTATAGGTAAATTGAGAAGAAAAGGGTGTTAAATGAAGTATGGGAACTTGTTAAGAATTTTGGTTGCATGTTCTTATAGTTTCCCACATTTAGATACATCAGAATTGGGTGCTTTGATGCACTTCCATATATGCTCCCCAAATATCCTACTAACAAAATTATGTTAATGGAGCTATGCAAGTAGATCATGACTGTACACAACAAGTAAGCAATATCACACAAAGCAGGATTCAAATTTCCTCTAACCATTGGTAGATACTCCATCTCTACTTCTCCCAGAGTTGAATCGATGGAGATGGAGATGCAATGGGTAACAATGAAAAAGTATAAAAGGAGGCATGATTTTGATTACAGGGGAATGAAGGAAAAACTTAAGAAAAACTACACTCATGTGCACAAAGTTGAAGACATATGGGTTGAGTGTAGAACTATTGAAGATATAAGGAAGCTTGAAAATAGTCAACTTACTTTGGAACAGATCAGAAACCTTGATTTTGTTGACATCCTTGAGGATATGGAAGATGAAGATAACATTCTAGATTTTACCAACACAGAGGATAATATTATTGACACTCCTTTGCCACCAATCCAGTGGTCTCAAAAATAGATGATTCCCATAAGGGAGATATTTCATAATATTCTTGCAAACACTAATGTTTGGTTGCAAGAAAAGGGTATCAAATTGAATTATTTCAATACAAGATCAAAAGAGGAGGAAACTGAAAGGCCTATTCGTAAGAAAGGAGAGTTGAGGACAAAGAACAAAGATGATGCTCCAAGTGCCAGCAAGGTACCTAAGTTTATTTTCAAAATGAAAAAAGACAAGAATAAGGAGATAGAGAAAACATCCACTTAGGGTGAAGAACAAGGAGGGGAAATCCAGTTGAAGAAACATAAGAATATCTAGTCACTTTGCAGCCTGAGTCTGCACCAGAAGATTCCCCCATATCTTCCTCTCCTATAACTACTACATTATCAAGTCCCACTCCTCTCTCTATTACAAATGAATAATTTTTGCTTACTATTTCCACCATTTTTGTTACTCCTACTGTGTCAATTTAGTCAATTCATTCATCACCAACTACTGGGTCAATTTTTGAGAGTCCTCGTAATAATATTGAAAATGTTTTTTTCCCTTTATATTCTTTGCCTAGTTTGTCTTCACTTGTTTTTTATGTGACCACACAAACTGACTTTGACAAATTCATGTTTGAGTCTTCACATAATGTGTCATGTGGGAATCTAAGCTACAATTTTAACCCATACTCCACCAATTATAACCACCACTCTTGCAGGTTCAACTCCATCAATAGAAACCATGGTGGTAGGTACTGAAGGAGATTATTTAACTCTCCCTCCCTAGTTAGCATCACAAACACCTAAGAGGAAGAAGCAAGCCATCTCCCCAAATGACTTTGATTTTGGTCAACCGGTTCCTACAAAGACGAAGACTACAAAAAAGGCCAAAACTCTCTCAAGGGTGATGGTTGATAAATTGGTTTATAAGTATGCTAAGGTGGCACAACCTCCCCCATACAAGACTATTGAAGAAATTGAAGGTTCAGACTATGTGATCACTAGGATAGAACTGGGTAAACAAACACATGAAGGTGCAAAGCAAGATTTATGAGCAGTAATGGTATCTTTGATTGAAAAGTATGACAAGGATAAAATCTTCAAGGTTCAATTGAAGGTCAAGGTAGAACAACTAACATCTATACTCTAGAATATTACTCAATCTTCTGAGTCCATTGAACCGATTACTACAAGTGTGGATGATCCTGCAATTCAAAATGTTGAAAGGACTCATGCATAAGTCAAGGCAAATAGTGAATGAATAGATTGAATAATGGCCCAAGGTACATAGTTGTTGAAGTCTTATGTTGAATTGATCAACAGTATGGAGAAGGTGAAATCATAATTGAATCAAATAATTAATGAATTATCTCAAAAAAATTAGTTGATAGAGAAAGATCTTGAAGCTTGGAGAAAGTTAAGAGATCTCAGACTAGATGTGTTGGTATAAAATAGGGTAATCCCCAATAGAAATATGTTTGTTGGATTCAATGAATCAATGAAACATAAAAAGGATGTCATCAATGAACTAATCAAGGATTTTCAAGAAGCTTGGGAGATAGGTAATGACAAAGAGTCAAATCCCATTGCTAAGATTGGTGGGCTTCCTTGCCAACTACTTGTTTACAATCAATAATTCCTTCCCATGGAGACAGTTATCCAAGAGTTCACATCCCTAATTCAGAAAAAGATTTAATCAGAAGCTTTTTCATTGGCTTCTATTGATAAGTTAGTGGATTTTCAAGTGACTTTGGATAACCTAAAAGTAATATTGGACAAGCATGTAAAATCATGCATTAGTATCAAGGACTCCATCACATGAGTGCTCGCCATCTCGAGCCATACATTAGGGATAGATGACTCTAAAGTCTAAGTTGCATTGAAAAGATATGATGATTTCCTAGAGAAGAATGTCAAAGAATAAAAGAACGTGCTTATCAAGACAGATTATTTTCAAGTTTTTCCTTCAAAAAATTTGTAAATTGTAGATGGCATTTTACATGTTTTTGTAATATAACAATTACATGTAAGAGGATTGAAGTCCCAAATCAAATCAGTTTCTTCCTTTGAATAAGTGAAGTTAGTTGTAATTTTCCTATTTTAGCTCTTGGCTCTCTTCTATAAATAAGAGGGAGCTCTTTTGTAAATATATCCTTTTAGCTTATGAATTGAAATGTTGCCAAATTGAAGAGCACATTAAAACTTTGTTTTTTAAAATGTAATCAAGATTCAATCAATAAAAGAAGCAAGTTGGCATCCAATATTTGCCTTGGATCAAGTTTGTTCTCTATTGGGAATGTTCTTACGTCTTTCCTCTTATATTATCTTGTACATGATTGAATCATAGCATGGAATTGAGTATATTAGGAGGTAATCCAAATCTGATTTTTAAGTCTTTGAGCTGCAATATTATATTTGGAATTTATGTTTATGTGTGTAATTGGAGATAATTTGAAGACTTTGGGTTGTGAGTTATCATCTACCTTTAGTGTATCCTATTGTGACATATGTTGGAGACTTTGGGTTGCCTCATATAATACTCATCTTTCTTTCAAATCAACATAAGAAGCAAGCATAATACTTTGTGCTTTTGTGGGTTTTCTTGCTATCAACACTTACTGGTATCATTCTAGTTATTATTTCATCTAAATGAATTAGATATTGGTTATTATTGCTCCAACTAGTACTTTGTGGTTAATTACATGTTGTAATTGTAATAGGATTATCATTGTAATTTTGTAATAAGAAACATCTATTCTAAAAAAAGAGAATAGGAAAATGCAAACACCCCCGTGGATAATTGTAGTGTACATAAGTTTAGTTAATTACTAGTTGTTTTTAGTTAGTAATAAGAAGGGATCCTTTCCTTTTTGAGAGGAGAGATTTAATATAACTATACTATAGTTGATATCACCATTTTATAATCAATTAGTTTATTACAAAATATTCACCCAAGACACCCGATATTCGACATCCGACTAACATACTATTTTAGACTTAAGATTTTCATTTTAGAGATTAGAGTTGGGATGTTTCTCTTAAGATTTACCAAAAACAACCTTTCAAGGAAACTTTTGACTCACAATACCTGATATACTCCAAACTTATTTTAATTAAATCCTTTCTTTCTCTTAATGTATTGAGGGACAAGCTTTGGAGATATCACTTAACATTTGACTTTATGTAGCAAGAAAATAGGAAAAGATATTCTTGATTTTGGACATCTAATGTTTTAAAAGTTAGTTTCTACTAATGCCAAAGGGATTGGACTTTGAGGATTGAAAATTCAACTTACCACATATTTACTTAGCAATAAGAGTACATACCGAACTACCAAAACCCAAGATATAAAGGTGGATTTCAAAATTTTCTAAGGCACAAAAAGGAAATTAGATGTCAGAGGTCATGGATTTTTCTCAAGATACATTGTAATGGAGGATAACGGATAGACCAAACCACTAACTCCTGATACCCGAAGGATAAAAACCTTAGAAAAAATTCCAAGGCACGAAGATAACCTGGCAAGGAGAAAGTTCAACACCCAATATGATATTGTCATAAACATCATCGATCGGTACACAAGGAAAAAACATGATTCGATGAGACCCAACAACAAAAACAAAAGGAAACAATGAAAAATAAAGGAAAAAACAAAAAATAAGCAAAAGAGGGAAAAAACGAAGGGAGAAGATAAAAGAGAAAACAAAAAAACAAAGCAAAGGCAAAACACAATTGTTGAATCGATCCAAACAACACACACACACACTAGAACACCAAAACCAGGGAGATGCCATGATTTCATGAGGAACTTGAAAGCACACAATGCCTACCTAGAATAATGGCGTTGGAAAAAAAGAAATCACAAGAAAGGATGACATGACGATGAGGCAACATGAACACAGCACAAAACAACACATAAGCAACCACCCAAATGTCGCACTAGTACCAAAGAAAACGATAATGGTAGATAGAGACGCATGTAATAATTTGTAAGGAGGTGACTTAAAAGCTGTAGAGATCGATAATCACTTCAATAACACAAGGTGAATGATAAAATGACTTATCATTAACTTATAACCTCCTCAACAACCCTAATTAACCTCTATTAATGCCTTACTAAAAAAAATTTTAGTGAATTTAAAGGCGTCTGACAGATGTGACCAGTGCGAAAGTTGAGGTGACAAGATGTTACCGGTGTCGAGCTTTCGGGGCCGAGGGTTTGTTTCAAGGAACATCTTGACATGTGAAAGTCTGAATTGGTGACAACCAACACAAAGCAATGAAAATGCATTAGAGTTCAGGCTTGATGAATGTGGCATGCTAACATAGGGTATCCTGAAACTCTAAAATCTAACAAAACACTTAGAATAAAGGAAGAAAGGAGAGGAAGAAGGAAATAAGGGAAAAGTAAAGAAGGGAAAGGAGAAAAAGGGAAGAAGGGAACAAAAATAAACAAAGACAACAAGGCAAAAAGAAAAAAGGGGGGTCCCCATTTTTTCATAAACAAAGTTGGGTGTGGGTGCAAGGCACAACAAATAGCAACCAACAAGCACAAAAATTCAAGCAAACATAAACTCGAAGGGATTAAGAACCCAAAATTAAGAAAAGGATTCCATATTAATCTAAGTATTTGACCAATTTATCCATCAAAATAGAATCTTGAATCTCATAGTGTGTGCAATGATTTATTCCTTTAAAATAGGATTTAAGTGACACGAAATGACTTCTAAATCAAGACTAATGTTTGTTCTTTCCTTTATCCCAGCTATTTTTGTCTTATCACAAGTATATATATTATTATTTTTTAGGACCTATTTGGTGTGACTTGGGCATAGCTCTACTACTAGCCATGCATCCATAGCCCCGACAAAGATACCTTTGATTCCCTCTGAAACATGGAAAAAGGGGGGAATTGGGGATGGATGAGTTCTAAATGCAAAGAACCTAGGATCAATTCCACTTTTCTAAAAGTTTCATTAGGATGCTAATCCACAAGGTGCATAGATTGACTTTCAACTTTAAAGGTGAGCCTATCAGACCTAGATATGATCCTTTTGAGTCTTATAAATGAATTGAAAATGATTGACCTAATTGAACTATATGAGCTAATATAAAAAATGCAATATTCTAAAGATACAGACTAAAACTATATATTGCAGGTGGATCTAGAAAGTGTCGAATGATGTGTACCTATCACCAAAATTAGGATCTGGCATGCGTAGAGGGACTCAGTCACCCCTAGGAAAATGGGTCCTTGATTATGAGTCCTAAAACTGATTTTATAATCCTCTGATGTTGGATCTAAGCTTCTAATTCTTGGTTGTAAAATTTTCAAGATATTGTTAGTGAATTTGAAGGGAAAGACAACAGTGCGAAATACCTTCCCTTAACACTAATACAACAAGGGAGAAGAGAAAAAATGAGTTCTATAGATTCTTAAAACTACTGAGATGAATACATGCAGCAATAAGAGATATCAAAAAATAAGCATTCACAGATTGACACAAGTATTTACGTGGGAAAACCTTTTCAAGTAAAAAACCCACCACACCAAGCAAAGCCAATTTGTATTACAGTAATAAAATATTACATACAATCTTTATTCTTCACTCTCTGATCATCTCACAACAGCAATCTAAGTTCTTACTTGCTTCAATTTCTCTCTCGACTTTCTTAGCAATCAACTTACTTTTTCGTCACCTTTTGGGTTACATATGTATAATGTACTCAACTGTCAAGTCTTACATTTCCATTCAATGTCACAACCAATCGCAGACTTTAGGTTCATGCACCGATCATCCAATCATGCTATATGATCTTCTTGCATCGGGCCACCCAGGCATTCAATTCCTTGCCTAAATCGGGTCTTGTCTCCAGCTAAAACTCGGCCTACAATAACTGCCTTTAACTGTTTTGGCTTTTAGCCAATCAACATCCTGGCACTGAGCCACGTGTTCACCTTTCATTCACCTGTCGCTTCTGACATTCAGTCAAGCTTGGTTGACCGAGCTCTGAGTCCATCTGAGCTCCTACCGCACCACTGTCGAGCTCGTCTTCACCTGTCGCAGTATGGCGGTGAACTCGCCCGAGCTCACTTTGACTTTACCCGTGCTATCGTCGAGCTCACAAAGTCACCCCATGGTGTGGCGGTGAGCTCATTTGAGCTTTGTCTCTATCCACCCCGCGTCATCGACGAGCCTGTCCAGCCTTACCGCGGTGCAGCAGTAACCGCTAGGTAGATCGCAGGCGGTCATACTGCGCTACCGAGGGGGCTGCTAGGCTACCCCGCGGTAGGGCGGTCATACTGCGCTATCGAGGGGGCCGCTAGGCTACCCCGCGGTAGGGCGGTGACCACCTGGCAAACAGCCAGTGGTCTCACCGTGGCCACCATAGTGAGCGAACTCACAGCTCGCGGTGAGCAGACCCACCACCTGTGGTGTGGCGGTAACTGCCAGACAGAACGCAGGCGGCCTCACCGCGGCCACCGCGGTGAGCAAACTCACCGCCCGTGAAGAAGCGGTAATCGCTAGGTCGCCACCGTGGTACTGCCAAGGCAAAACCAAACCGTCACGATAAAGCAATTAAGGTCGGAAGCAAGACATTTTTTGCCAATGTTTTTTCCTGACAGAGGTCCAAGCTGGTAATTGAGGCACCATTTCTCAACATGCTCCCACTTGACGAAGATTCTCAGCTTCCTCTTGACTTTGAAAAATTACTAACGGTCATAAGCCCCAAGGCCCATAGATTTTGTGCACCATCTGAACTTGTTTGTGCTCATTGGCTTCGTTAATGCATCTACAACATTCTTCAAAGTGTTGACCTTTTCAAGACAGACCTTTCCATCTTCAACCATGTCCCTCACGAAGTGATACTGCACATCAATGTGCTTCGTCCTGGCATGGAAAGTCGGGTTCTTTTCCAAACAAATGGCACTCTGACTGTCACAGCAGACTATAATCTACCCTGCATTAAAACCAATATCCAAACACAATCTACTCAGCCAAACTTCTTCCTTGCAAGCATGAGTTGTTGCCATGTACTCTATCTCTATAGTGGATAGAGCAACTACAGCTTGTTGCTTGCTCATCCAACTAACTGCTCCACCATTTAACATGAATGTGTACCCACTGGTGGATCTCCTGCTATCAATGTCCCCTACCCAATCAGAATCAACATAATTCTGAATTCTGAGTGTTCTCTGTGATGCAACCAAACTGCCATGGTAACACAGAGCATAGTTTGAAGTGTCCTTCAAATATCTGAACACTCTCTTCATAGCATCCCAATATGATCTTCCCGGATTTGCCATAAATCGGCTGAGAACTCCCACTACTTGGGCAATGTCTGGTCTTTTACAGACCATCACATACATTAAACTGCCAACAACACTTGCATAAGGCACCCTGGTCATGTCCTCCATCTCAGTAGCAGACTTTAGACAATCTTCAACAGATAGTTTCGTTCCCTGCATAACTGGAACAACTAGTTGCTTGCAGTCATTCATACCGAATCTCTCCAGAACTGTATTGACTTACCCAAAGATTTATGCTTGTTCTGTCCCTGGTTATCTCCATTCCCAGAATATACCTTGTTGCACCAAGATCTTTCATTTCAAACTTTGTAGACAACTGAGATTTAAGATCAGAAATCATAGTATTTCTATTTCCTATGAATAACATATCATCCATGTATAGGGTAATAACAAGCACATAATCATTTTCAGATTTATAATAAACACAATGATCAGATTTTGATCTCACAAATCTCATAGACAACACAAAAGTGTCAAATTTTTGGTACCACGTTCTAGGAGACTGCTTCAAACCATATAGAGATTTCTTTAACTTATAGACCAGATTTTGTTTACCTTTTTCAACAAAATGCTTAGGCTGGGACATATAAATTTCTTCTTCCAGCTCACCATGGAGAAACGTTGTCTTCACATCCATGTGCTCAATCTCTAAGTCATATGTTGCTGCCAATGATAATAGAAATCTGATGGATATCAGCTTTTCTACAGGGGAAAAAATCTCTCCATAGTCAGTTCCCTCAATCTGGGAGAATCCATTTGCAACCAATCTTGCCTTATACTTCTCAACACTGCCATCAAGACCAGTCTTCTTTTTGAATACCCAATTACAACCAACATGCTTTTTCCCTTTAGGCAAAGGTACCAAATCCTAGGTTTCATTCTTCTTCAATGAATCCATTTCTTCGTTCATGGCCTCCAGCCAAGAATTTGAATCGGTCATGCTGATTGCTTCTTTTACAGTCCTAGGCTCATCAGTTCTAGTAATTAAGGCAAAGGCACAGTTCAAATCTAACATTGAGAAACCATACCTTTCAGGTTATCGTTTTTCTCATGTAGACCTTCTTACAGGTTGAGGTTGTGGCTCTTCATCATCAGAACTCTCAAAGCTACTTGAACTCTCCTCAGTCTCAGGTACACCATGCAGTTCTTCCTTTTCTGGAGTTTGAGGAATCTCAACTGCATCATTCTTCTTGTCTCTCTAATCTGTCTCAAGCTGTTGATCACTTACTGAAGGTTTCAGCTCAGGAAATATCTTGTTTCTGTTGTACAGAACCTTCTCAGTAACAGGATTCCAAAGCTTGTATCCCTTCACACCAACTCTATAGCCGATGAGAATATATTTAACAACCTTGTTATCCAACTTTGATCTTTTCTCATTTGGCACATAAGCATATGCCTCACAGCCAAAGAAACGAACGTGTCTAAGAGAGGGCTTCTTACCAGACCATGCTTCCAAAGGTGTCTTATCAACAAGAGCAAAGCAAGGAGAACAATTTACCAGATAACATGTTGTAGCCAAAGCCTCAGCCCATAACTTCTGCTCTAGACCAGCATCACTCAGCATACTCCTCACCTTTTCCATCAGCATTTTGTTCAACCTTTCAGCAACTCCATTCTGTTGTGGAGTATAAGGTGTTGTTTTATGCATTTTAATTCCATGATCTATGCAATACCTTTCAAACTCTGTAGAACAAAACTCACTGCCATTGTCTGTCCTCAAACATTTAATTTTCCTTCCAGTCTGATTCTCTACCAAAGTTTTAAATTCTTTAAACTGACTGAACACTTCTGATTTACTTTTAAGAAAGTATACAAATGCCCTTCTCAAACAGTCATCAATAAAAGAAACATAATATCTAGACTTCGATAACAAAGGAACATTAACTAGACCAAACACATCAGAATGAACATAATCCAATATACTAGAATATTTATGAGGACTCGAGTAAAATGAAACACAGTGTTGTTTTCCATAAATACAGTGTTTACAAAAATCGAACACAAGGTTACAATCATCAAGCCCTTCTACAAGATTTATATTCTTCAAGGTTTTTAAACCTTTCTCACCTATGTGGCCTAGTCTATGATGCCATAGAATAGTCTTCTCTATTGGGAGTTTTACCTCCAAAGCATTTGTAGCCAGAGAAATGTCTTCATCTTCCTCTACAGGAACAATTTTGCTTGACATTATAGGGGCACTGTTACTTTGAATAGGGCATCCATCCAACTTGTATAGAGTTCCAATACGAACACCCTTAGCCAGCACCATTGCACCTCTAACCATTTTACATCCTTTACTTGAGAAAGAAACTTCTACACCAACATCATTTAACTTACTGACAGAAAGAAGATTACAAGCCAGATCTAGTATGTGTAGTATGCCACCAATTCCTTTGACTCTACCATCAGGAAACTGAATTCTGACTCTTCCTCTTCCAACAATCTCCAGCGTTGAATCACTTGCTAGGTACACCTTTCCACCATCATACTTCTCATACTTAGAGAACCATTCTCTATGGAATGTCATGTGAAAGGACGCACTTGAGTCAACTAGCTAGACATCATCTGATGCTTGAGTTATCAAGGCTGCAATAAAGGCGTCTGCATCATTTTGAGAAGAGTCATTATCTGAAGCATTCTTCTTCTTCTTCTCCTTACAATCCTTCTGGATATGACCAGGTTTCCCACAGTTCCGGCATCTCACCTTGAACTTTTTACCAAGAGACTTTGATCTCCCTGCAGATTTAGATTTGGACTTCTTGTCCTTCTTCTTGCCTTTCTCCTTTGGTCTACCTCGAATAGCAAGGGCCTCTTTGGCCATCTCTGAAGACTTCCTCTGCATCTCTTCAGACAACAGTGAGGCAACAATGTCTTCCATCTTGAAAGTAGTGGTAGTACTTCCAATAGCCATCACAAGATGATCCCAATTGTCAGGTAACAAACACAACAGGAGCATGCAATGATATTCCTCCTCAGTCTTTACACCTACAGATGCCAATTGAGTAACACTCATGTTAAACAAGTTCAGATGGTCTGCAACAAATGCACCTTCTTCCATTTTCAAGGAGTACAGCTTCTTCCTCAAGAATAGCTTATGTACCAGAGACTTTCCCTGATAAATATCACTAAGCTTCTTCCATAATGAAGCTGTAGACTTCTCCTCGTGGACGTTCAGGAGTACAGAATTGGCTAGACTCAGTCTTATTAAGACCTCTTGCTTCATACTTTGTGGCATAGTTCCAGACACTGCTATCTAGAGGTCTCTATCCGCCAGCAAGTCTTCCACTTTGAGTTTCCATAACTCAAAGTTGCTGCCATTGAATTTTTCAATCTCTACTCTACCTGATGTACTTGCCATCTCAAGCAGAAACAAGTTTTAACAATGCAAGACTCTCACTGAAATAGTATTAGCACAAAAAATTGACCTTTCAATCAAGGATAACACAATTGGCCAGGCTCTGATACTACTTGAAGGGAAAGACAATAGTGCAGAATACCTTCCCTTAACACTAATACAGTAGGGAAGAAGAGAAAAAATGAGTTCTATAGCTTCTTAAAACTACTGAGATGAATACATGTAGTAATAAGAGATAACAGAAAATAAGCATTCATAGATTAACACAAGTATTTACGTGGGAAAACCTTTTCAGGTAAAAAACCCACCACACCAAGCAAAGCCAATTTGTATTACAGTAATAAAATATTACATACAAGCTTTAGTCTTCACTCTCTAATCAGCTCACAACAGCAGTCTAAGTTCTTACTTGCTTCAACTACTCTCTCGACTTGCTTAGCAATCATCTTACTTTTTCGTCACCTTTTGGGTTACATATGTATAATGTACTCGACTGTCAAGTCTTACATTTTCATTCAATGTCACAACCAATCATAGACTTCGGGTTCATGCATTGATCATCCAATCATGCTATATGATCTTCACTGACATATCTTCTTGCATCAGGCCGCCCAGGCATTCAATTCCTTTCCTAAATCGGGTCTTGTCTCCAGCTGAAACTTGGCCTGCAATAACTACCTTTAACTGTTTTGGCTTTTAGCTAATCAACATCCTAGCAATGAGCCATGTGTTCACCTTTCATTCACCTATTGCTTCTAACATTCGGTCCAGCTCGGTCAAGCTTGGTTGACCGAGCTTTGAGTCCATCCGAGCTCCTATCGCACCACTGCCGAGCTCATCTTCACCTATCGTGGTATGGCGGTGAACTCGCTCGAGCTCACTTTGAATTTACCTGTGCTACCACCAAGCTCACAAAGTCACCCCATGGTGTGGCGGTGAGCTCATTCGAGCTTTGTCTTTGTCTGCCCCGTGCCACCATCGAGCTCGTCCAGCCTTACCGCAGTGCAATGGTAACCGCTAGGCAGATCACAGGTGGTCATACCGCACAATCGAGGGGGTTGCCAGGTCACCCCATGGTAGGGCGGTGATCACTTGGTAGACCGCCAGCAGTCTCACTGCAGCCACTGCAGCCACCACAGTGAGCGAACTCACTACCCACGGTGTGGCAGTAACTGCCAGACAGACTGTAGGCGGTCTCACCACAGCCACTGCGGTGAGCGGACCCACCTCCTGTAGTTTGGCGGTAACCGCCAGACAAAACACAGGCAACCTCACTGTGGCCACCACGGTGAGCAGACTCATCGCTCGCGGTGAAGCAGTAACCGCTAGGTCACTACCGCGGTACCACCAAGACAAAACCAGACCGCCGTAGTAAAGCGGTTAAGGGCAGAAGCAAGACATTTTTTGCCAAGTCCTTTCCTAATAGAGGTCCAAGCTGGTAATTGAAGCACTGTTTCTCAACAGAATTCTCTAATTGAGTTTTTGTAGCTTGACAAATTTTAGGGATTTGAATGCAACAATGGAGAATTTGCCTTCAAAATTTCATTAATCCTCTTCAAACCTATAACCACCCTTCAATGGCTTCCTTGAAGGATTGGATTCATACACATCACCTCAAGAATTTAGATCTTGCTTGCTTGAATGCTTTGGAGACCTACAACAAGGGTTAGCCTTCAAAAAACATGAACATGAACACACATAAACTCACATAAAATTTGACATGATGTTAGGATCTTGAACTATTGCAATAAAGCTCTAAAATACTACTCTTGACTTGCTCAATAGTGCTTTTGATCATAAGTTCACCAATTAGTTTCTAGATTGTTCTTCGTTAGATTTCAAATGATAAAATAACTAGGTATTTATATGCAATTGTACTAATTTCTCAAAAATTAAATTCCAAAATTTGACACTTAATATTTGAATTTTGGATGTTAAAATGCCGCCAACAACATATTTAAATTTGGGTTCTAGCTAAGAAGGGGGGCCCAAATTTCTAGGACCTGCTTAGTCGGGAGCAAAATAACAATTAGTTGTATTTATCCAATGCTTGTAATCTTTCAAAAAATGATAAAAGTTATGCCTTGGAATGCATAATTTGGAAAATTAGGAGCTTAATTAAGTCCAATAATTTAGGGGAACAAAGCATAATGTGAAATTGTTAAGGGTGACAATTTTTGACATTACATTTATCCCTCACTTTAGTGAGAGTATGAACTTACACTTAGACTCACACTAAAGTGGAGAAATATATGTCAAGAGGGGTTCAATTGTCCAAATATTGAAAAGATGGGATGACTAAGGATTAAGGGAGGTGATCAAGCCCCCAGGATCCAAGATCCCATGGCAAACCAACATAAGTACAAAGGAATGTACATGTATGAAATGCAACAAGACCACATACACTAGCATGCAATGTCAACATGAAATCCAAAAGGAGGGTATGGACTAACAAGTTGTGTTATGTTATGACCCATTCAAAAAGCGTTTATGACTCACACAATAGAAAAGTGTGATATTTGCTAGGTGAATCATAAACTATAAGGCACACAGGCTAGTGAGGATTTATTTTCACTAGGCAAGCCCCCAAGATAAGGATGAGAAACAAACTAGGTCTACTAGGTTTACCCATAAGAAGGTGGCAAAAATGAGAAACACACACTAGGTCTACAAGGTGTGCCCATAACAATCATACCAAGAGTTATACTCCCTGATAACCTTGATAAGGTGCCATAAGATGCAATGTTAATGCTACACTAAGTTAAACTCCTATGAAAAAAGTGAAGCAAATAAAATGTCAATGTCAACGCACCACTAAGTCCAGCCACTTTGGAAAAAGTGAAGCAAAATAATGTCGATGTATGCCCCCACTTTAAATAAATTGTGAAACACCATGCTATGTTCAATTACTTTAAAGTAGAAAATGATAAATGTCATGTCACAAAAGATCACAAGAGATTATTTGGAAAGCCCAATGCCAAAGATATGTTTCCCAAATAAAGCTACATAATGATAAGGGGATCCCCAAATACAACATAAAAAGGTACACTGAGGGATCTACGGATCTGGCGTTAGTATACGTGTTTTCTATAGTGATAGAATAGAGCTCGAAGCTAACATCATTCCCAAAATACTCATGGAACAACAAACACAAAAGAGGAAAGACACATAGAGAGAGAATTCAAAGAAATTATTGGGTCAACATGGAAGAGACCTAAATGTCTCAATGCTTTGCACCATCCCCAAAAGGAAAACACAAAAGATAAATCTAAAAGATAAATTTTATGACATATAGAGGAATAAAGATACAAATAGAAGACTATCACAACAGATTTGTTTCCTTTGTATCCTTGCACCAACGGAGAAACAAGGGTCATCCAAAGAAAACTTACAAATATAAGTACACACTAAGCAAAACAATACGGGAGATCGCGTTATGTGCAAGAAAACACAAAGAACACATGAAACAAGCATAAAGGAGTACCGCACATGCGAGCCGACCTAAAGCAAGTCGTTTGCATCCCAATCTTACTCATCATAAATGGAAGGTGGATAACTAGCTAGAGGGATTATAACAAGTGTCGTACTAGGAGCACCCCTAGGTGAAACATGTGGTGGGTCACTCTCATCAAGAGGATCATTACGGTTGCCCCCATCTAAATTTATTTTCTTTGAGAATAAAACATTAAGCTTATTATACACCTCTCAATCAATTTTAGCAATTTCATCATCATCATCCAAATTGATCATAATGGGAGGTTTTGTGACAATTGCATTTGAATTCTCTTATTTTATTTCTTATTTTGGTTCCATGTCTTGTTTTGGTGAAGGTTTTATTTCTTCTTGATTTTTTTTATGTGTTGGATTATCATGCAATGTTTTGATCTTTTCTTCCAATTGGTGAGCAATAGCACGACATCTGCACCTATGCTCTTTAGCATTTTTGGATTTTCTTGCATGATTTTCAAGTTGTGATGGGGTAGGAGTGGGTTTATCAACCATTGGTTTCTTTTCTTCCCTTAGGGGAGGAACTAAAGGAACCATCGAGGGTTGTGAAACCACTATCTCTTTAGGTCTATACACTTTTTTTATCTTTGGTGGCACAAAAGGAATCATTTTATTGTCTGTTGGTCTCTTATATGATATGGGTGGAGGAACAATTGCATATTTTTTTTGGTTACTTGGAAGTTTCTTTGGTTCAAGAATGGGTTCATCCATGATGGGTTGGGGAGAAGGAACAACCATAGACCTATCATTCCCAGGAATATTGCTAAAAGATAACTCTATTATGTGCTTTGCCTTGAACTTTTGGTATGACTTGAAAAATAAATCTTCACGAGGCTTTATAGGTTCCATAGGTTGAGTCTAGAAGAAATCAAATGAAAAATTCCAATGGGAAGACAAAGGATTAAACCCACTATGATGCACTGTAAATATCTCATTTTTAAAGGGGAACTTTATGCACTTGTGAATAACCAACGAGACAACATTCATGGAGCATAACCATGGGTAACCTAGCTTCACATGAAATTTTTCTAATGATGGGATGATGGAGAATGAGACGCCTGATTGCGTTGGTCCAATTTTAAGAGGAAGGGCAATTAAACCTATCGTAGGGGAAGACAAAGGATTAAACCCACTATGATGCACTATAAATATCTCATTTTTAAAGGGGAACTTTATGCACTTGTGAATAACCAACGAGACAACATTCATGGAGCATAACCATGGGTAACCTAGCTTCACATGAAATTTTTCTGATGATGGGATGATGGAGAATGAGACATCTAATTGCGTTGGTCCAATTTTAAGAGGAAGGGCGATTAAACCTATCGTAGGCAAGCAAAACCATTATAATTTTTTACCCATTCGATTGTTCATATGAATCTTGATAAAGCTCTTGTACAAATAAGAACTCCCCAGTGATCACATTCTCTACACATGTGGGATAAATGAGTATTCCTTGTACAGGTTTTTCATTAATATGACTAGCAATGTAGAGAGGACCATCGGGTGCATGTCTAAGTGCATCACTCTTGATGAAAACAATTTCAGTTAACTCAATAGTTTGGACCTTACGAGGTTGCACATCTATAAAACCAGTAATTATTTGTAGACCATCCTCATTATTATTGTAATCATTATTCATGTCATTATTTGTATCAATATTCATCTCATCATTCTTAACATCACAAGCTTGCATAAATTTGGTTGAATGATTAGGCATTGGATTGGTAAATATTTGCAAATTTTGGTTAGGCGGGACAACAAAATTATTCCCTTTTATCATTAACACCACCCAACTAAATGTGATTAGAATCAATGAGGTATTGAGCTTGATGTTTAAGACGCATGCATCATTCTGTGTCATGTCCATTTGTGGAGTGATATTGACAAAAGGAACTTGGATTAAAGTTTGTAGGTAAAGGTTTGGTTGTATCTGTAGGTCTAATTGAAGGCAAGTAGATTAGGTTTTTACTCAAAAGTTGTAGCATAATCAAATGGAGGGAATCAAATAACGAGGTGAACTATCTATATTTTTCTCTAAATTGGTATGGAGTTGGACTTATGACAGCAACTTGAGGCTCAACATGACTAGTTGTTTGAGGTGTTTTTTATCTTTATGAAGTTCTTTTTTTGCTTCTTGAATGGTTGGTAGTTGTTATGAGGTACGGATTCAGATTTCTCAGCAGGAGTCGATGAAGATGTCTCTTCATACTTACTAATCGAATTTTGATAATCACAAAGAGTTGTACATAAATGTATGAAGGATGAAAATTTCATCAATAATACTCTCTCTCTTATGTCTTTTTGCAATTTATCAATGGACATTATTTAGATATCTGCATTAGGAAGAGTTAGATTAACTTGTGATAATATCAACTAATAACGGTTTATGAAATTTGTGACCTTTTCACCTTGTTTTTATTTGCACCTCATTAAATTGTCTATGTTGATCTTAGGACCGATGTTGACTTGGAAATTATCACCAGTTAATATTATATGAAACATAGAAAAAGAGGGGAATTGGGAATGATCTTAGGACCAATTAGTAAGTATGAAGAGACATCTATTGCATTAGATTGGTAGTTTTGTTCCTGATCAGCTCCAATGTTTACTGATAGATGGTGTTGTGGTCTCATAACCCTATCATAAGCTTTCTATCAACACACCTAGAAATTTGATGTAGTTAGATTGCTACCCTGATTCCACCTCCATAAAGCAAGCAGAATCAAGGGGCATACATCTACCCTCAAATTCGGTTCTCCATAGAAGTTTGGTATGTCTATTTGAAAGTATAAGATGAATTTGAACAATTAACAAATTGGTTTCGTAGGATGTAGTTCCTAATATTTCGGTTTTACAAATGATTACATTGGGGGCTTCATTCTCCTGTTCTCAAATGAATCATAATATCTATATGAGTATCATTTTATGTAGCATGATTTATTTTAGTAATTTAGCTTGCATATACACGCAGTGTCATATAGCCACTAAAGTGGGGGATAAATGTAGTGTAGAAAATTGTACTCCCTTTTAGGTGATAGTACAATTTCATGATTATTTTGGACCTATTTTAGTGACCCTTGCTTTTATGTATTTTTAACCCCTCCTAAATAGGCCCTAATTCCCTTTTATTATGCATTTTGAGGCCTATTTTATCATTTTCTAACATTACAAGAAAAATAAAACATAGAAAAAGGGGGAAATTGGGGATGGATGAATTCTAAATGCAAAGAACCTAGGATCAATTCCACTTTTCTAAAATTTTCATTAGGATGCAAATCCACAAGGTGCATAGATTGACTTTCAACTTAAAGTTGAGCCAATCAGACCTAGATTTGATCCTTTTGAGTCTTAGAAATGAATTGAAAATTATTTGGATGTTTGACCTAATATAAAAATGCAATATTATGAAGATACATAGACTAAAACTCTAGATTTTAGGTGGATCTAGGAAGTGTCAAATGATATGTACCTATCACCAAAAGTAGGATCTGGCATGTGCAAAGGGACTCAATTTCCCTTGGGTGAATGGGTCTTTGATTAGGAGTCCTGAAACTAGTTTTAAAATCCTTTGATGTTGGATCTAAGCTTTTGATTCTTGGTTACATAATTATCAGAATGTCATCAGTGAATTATGTAATTAATTTTTCGTAGCTTGAAAACTTTTAGGGCTTTGAATGCAACAATGGAGAATTTGCCTTCAAACTTTCCTTGATCCTCTTCAAAGCTATAGCCACCCTTCAATGGCTTCCTTGAAGGACTGAAGTCATACACATTACCTCAAGGATTTGTATCTTACGTGCTTGAATGCTTTGGACACCTACAACAAGGGTTAGCCTTCACAAAACATGAACATGAGCACACATAAACTCACATAAAATTTGACATGATGTTAGGATCTTGAATTACTACAATAAAGCTTTGAAATACTACTCTTGAATTTCTCAATAGTGCTCTTGATCATAAGTTTTCCAATGATTTTTTATATTGCTCTTTGTTAGATTACAAATGATAAAATAATTAGGTATTTATATCCAGTTGTACTAATTTCTTGAAAAATTAAATTCCAAAAGTTGACACTTGATATTTGAATTTTGGATGTTAAAATTTCACCAACAACATATTTAAATTTGGATCTTTCCTAAGAAGGGGGACCCATTCACCCATGGGTGAATGGGTCTTGGCCCAAATTTCCAGAACACGCTTAGTCAGGAGAAAAATAACAATTGGTTGTATTTATTCAATGCTTGCAATCCTTTAGAAAATGGTAAAAATTAGGCCTTGGAATGCATAATTTGGAAAATTAGGAGCTTAATTAAGTCCAATAATTTAGGAGAACACAACATATTGTGAAATTGTTAAGGGTGACAATTTTCGACACTACACCCTCAAACATAACTCTACTGCTAGCCAGGGATCCATAGCCCTGATAGAGATTATTTGAATTACCCATTTTATTGAGAGCTTATTTATGATTTTATTTATCTTTTCTCTAGGCTATCACCTCATTTTGGGTTGGGAATCATTATGGTCACTAAGAAAAAACAACAATATTCATATTTTCTTGAGTTAAAATATCACTATCACTCACCCTTAATCCAAAACTTGATTTTTTAAAAGTTTATATATAGTAAGATTCATGTAACTAAATTCAAGGACCCATTGGCTTCATACACTAGACTTTCTAAGACTTCCAAGCTTAATAATGGATTAGTAAACTTTAAAATTATGTAGGAAAAAGTTTAAAAAAAAAAATACTACAAGCATCTTATATATCTAGGAATGAAATCATTTGAGATCTATTTACTATTTATAAGACTTAATCCAATGATGGAAGTGGATAATTATCTTTCTCAAATGCTTAGTTCAGATTTTTGAAATCTACACATAGTTGAATTTCTCCATTTTTCTTCCTTAGTGGTACCAAATTTGCAACCCAAGTTGAATGTCTCACTAGATAAATGATTTTTGCACTCAATAGCTTCTATAATTCCTTTTGAATCAAGGGCTCGAGAAAGGCATTGACAAGGTGTTGCCTCTGCTTGAAGGGCTTAGTCTCCTTCTTTAACGAAATGGTATGAGTAATTACTGATGTGTCATAGGTTTTCAGTTCTTCATAACTCTAAGCAATGACTTCTCTATAGTCTTTTAAGGTATTTAATATGCCACTTCTCTCCTTAGTTGTGTAAACCTGACCAATAAAAACATCTCTCTTATCTTTTCCATCTCCTTGATTATGAGAGTCACACTTACCTCCACCTAAATCAAAGGTGGTCTTTTGGGGTATTGTTGTATTATCATGGTCAAATATCCTTTCTAAAACCATAACCTTAGGAATGGTGTTAGTATTCAAATTTATAATGTCAGATTTGACCATTTCAAATGAATCTCTATCACATTCATCTATGATTTGAGCAACAAAAAATCTAGAATTAGTAATAAACTCAAGGATATGTTGATCTTCCTCAAACAGCTAAAAATTTGTAATGTTGTCTAGAATTGATGGTGTTGGCACTATCTCTTTAGAAAATCTCTTCAAACGAGACCCTGTCATTGGTTGCAAAGAGTTGGCCAAGACAACAAGGGCATCTGCAACGTAGTTATTTCTTCTAGGGATAGATTTTATATTGAAGGCTTCAAAACCTTTGATTGAATCCCATACTCTATTTTTGTAAGCAAATAACCTCTTGTCATGACAAGAATAATGACTTCTGACTTGTCTTATGACCATTTGGGAGTCCCCTTCCACAAACAAATGTTTAACTTTATTTTGATGAGCTAACAATAATCCTTTGATTAATGCTTCATATTCTTCCATATTGTTGGTACAAGTAAACTACAACCTAAAAGCACCTAAAAATGATTTACCTTGTGGGTTGATCAACTCAACCCTAACACCATTTCCCTGTTTGCATTTAGATCCATCAAACCTAAGCTTCCACATAATTTTCTTCTCAAGGTTTGGTGTTTCTAGTTCCTCTTTCTTTATATGGATATCTTCTTGAGTAGAAGCACAAGGATTTCTTCTTGCATCATCTTCATACTCATATAACCCTTCCTCTTTAGGCAGAGGACATCCTTCTCTTGCAGGCATTTCTAAGGGAAACCTGAATGTATCTTCATTAGCACTTTTATAATCCTTTGATACCTGATGATCATGATCTTCAATAGCTTCATCATGTTCCATCTAATCTTTTGATATTGATGATTCATCTAAAACTATATCTTCATGTTTTTGAAAATGTATCATCTTCACTCTTGCCAATGCATCTTAGTAAGTAGGGAATGAAACCTAAGAATGATCTTCACTATTAATTTGATATCATCTTGGCAACAAAAGTATTTAATCATCTGCATATTACCAAGGTTAGTCATATTGTTGTACATTTTACACAAAAATTCTTGGCAAATATAATAAGAAGACTCAAACTCTTGCAATCCTTTGATGAGATTGTCTTCATCTATTTGTTTATTTATAAATACAGACATCATCATGACATTGTTCATTTTGTATACTCCTAGGTTCAATTTTGTGAAAGCTACCTCATTAGGAGCATTATATTTTGTAATCATGTGTTTCAGTTTAGGTTTTGCATCAATTCCGATCTAGTTGTTTAATCCCCTCCATGATAAATAATTGAGTGAAGTCTATAGAAAACCATCCCCTTAAGCATTTATCCCATTCTCTACTGAGCAACATTCCATACATCTTAGGAATGTCTACCACATGTATATAACTATACTACAACCCTATTAGCAAGTTTAGGTTTCATCCCTAACTTATGACATATGGAGTATGGCATCACATTATATGAGGCTCCAAATTGAATTAGATAGTTATGCAAGTTCTTTCCAAATAGTTGAATGCTTAATAATAATGGGGGAGCTCCAATTTTTCCTTTGAATATCATAGCTATTTCATTGAAGGAACTCAAGGCCCGACCTTTGTCCTTTGGAGGATTATTGATGGGTGTAATTTGGGAGCTATCTAAAGATTTAAAAAATCCATATTTCTAGTTTGGAAAACTCTACAACATGTCATAGATAGAGATATTAGCTTTTTCCTTTTTTAAATCCTCTACCATGTTATATTTCTCCTCACTAGAACTAGGAGATTTGAGGAATAAGGAGCATTTTGTCTAAAATTGCCTCCAAACAGTCCTTTGGGAGGCATAATATTTTTGTCAACATGAGGTTTTGGAGGAGTGGGACTAGACCTAGAGGGAATCCCATCAGTGAGTGGTTCATGCTTATTCCTCAAGTTGTAGTTATTTCTTCCTTGCTAAAAAGAAAATACATCAATACTCTTAGGCTTATTTTCATTCTCAAAAGGGGAGGTGAATTCCTCTCTTTCTGCACTTTGGTCTTGGTTCCCCTTAGTGAATAATGCATATGATTCTACCATCATAACATTCATATTTTTGGGTGTGGACTAGGAGATTCCCTACATGATCTTATATACTCTATATTTTTGTGCGGTTAGCCTTATTATGATCAAAAGTCTCATGAAATCTGCAACCTTGTGCTATTAAATCAAGATAGTCCAAGGTATTTGCAGTTTCTAAGGGATTTAGGACTCCACTGTTATCTAGTCTAGTATTCCAAGGTCATCTTAGTCTTTGTGAGTTGAAATTTTGACCTTGGAAGGCTTGAGTGTTCTAATTATTACCTGATTTTGGTGGTAATTCTAATTATGGCTATTTCATCCTTGAGAGGGATTAATCCTTAAAAGAGTGAGTTCATTTGTGACCCGAGATAGTGTTTTCTTCATAGCTTCAAACTTATATGCTAACTGAGCATTATGTCTTGAATCTGGAGGTGTTCTTGGTTGTTCAAAAAAATAACCCCTTGACTATCATGTCCCATTGGTAATGTTTATTTCTTGCCCATACCCTACATATGTAATCATAGGTGTAGTATGGGTTTGATGGCTCACCAGTTGGTAAGATGCGATGAATTTATTGCTCTTGGGATAAGGTTCATCAAGGGTGTATAGTTTCTTAGGGCACTGTTTATTACAAGGATATGATTTGTCATACTGAGAAGGTCTAAGGATGGCAAGATTCTAGAAGGGTTTCCAGCTTGAGGATCCATCTAATGAGAAAAATAATACTCATTATATACATTATTTAAAGTATCCCTACTTACTTCGGGTAATCTCCTCAAGAATATGTTGATTAGAGGATCTAACATTTTGAAATATTTCTAGGCAAAAGCTAATTTTGGCATAAGGTATGGATCACCCAACCTTTTATAAGTCTTGTGGAACCTAGTATTGTAAATGTTAATGGATTCATTTGGTTCCTTCCTACAAGATACAAACTAGTGATATAGAATGGCAAGATTTGTATATACCTTGAACTGATTTATAAACTTAGTTTCCAAATCTAGCCATATGGTAATAGTTCCTCTAGGAAGGTTCAGGTACCAACTATAGGAAAAATCTCCTAATGAATATGAGAAAAATATGTAAACTACATCTTGATGACATATCTGAGCCCTATTACAATTTTTTTCTAGGTTCTCACATGATATTTTGTTGTCCTGGATTCATCGTATACGTAGTTTGGATTAAAAAAAATTGGGTTCTTTGGTAGCTCATGTAGAGTCCCTACCATGTTTAATGGGGAACTCTCATTTACTATGAAAAAGGCCATCCTAAGTTGTGGTGATGCAACAACTATTGAAATTGGGGACGAGGTTGGAATTACAGGTGACTTTTGAAGATTGGGGTTTAATGGAATTTTTGTAGAGTTTGATGTTTCACCTCTAATCTTTCCCTTGTCACTTATTTATTTCTGGTGCTGAGATAGTTCCAAGAAATTTCCTTTTTTAGGAGAAGATCTGAGGAATCTTTGGAATTTTTTAGTGAGAAGGAAATAATGTTTTTCAGTTTGGATAACTTTCATGCCCTCCTTCTAGTGCTAGTTATGTTGAGGGTGGTGTTAGCACATGCAACTTGATAAGCAATAATGATTTATTTCTCCTCTTGAAAAGAAGAAAACTACTCCAATGGTCCTTGAGAGTCAGGTCTTAACTATGTGGGATAGCAAAGTGATTGTTGTTAACATGTTTCAAAAAGGGACCTGGGTTGTTATATTTTTTGGAAATGATATTACTAACATGCAATTGAAAATAATAGATCTAATCGTTGTAAACTAAATTGCAGATTCAAATAATTTATTCACAACAGATTTTATCAATTGTTATGCTCTTTCTTCAATGATTTCAGATTGATTTTTAAAAGAAAAGTCAAAAGGTTCAAAATAACAAGAGAGAATTAAATGAATTCTAAATTAAACCGACAATGACAAGATCTATTCCATTAATCAATTTTGAATATTTAAACAAAATATCACAAACCACTTTCAAAGAAAATAACCGTCACATAGTTGTTGTTAACAATAATGCAATCTTCTAAGGAAATAAAACCAAGCACAATATTTTCATATTTCATCAAAATTCCATCAAACATGCATAGGTCTGAGACAAAATCTTACTTAAATCCAAAATAATATACAATATTTCATTAATTTGTTCAACTCAGAAAATAAAAACAATCATACCATTACCAATACACAAGATTGAGATGCATGTAAAATAGGTGTACTCCTTTAATTCATCAAAATATTCTCTTCACAAAGTTAGTAGGAAACCCACACTAAGAATGTATATGTTTTTCATGCAAAAATACATCAAAATCAGATCTTTCTAAATTATCCAAATTAAAAAAATATATAGGACATTAAGTTCCATAAATTATAGATCTGAAACAAGAGCTAATTGAAACCAATTTCAGTGCCCCAAATCTATCTGAGTATAACTAAAATTAAACTAAGGAAACTAAAAGCATAACTGAAAGTGAACTAAAAATACAAGCCAGATCTAGAATTACAACTTGGTTGTTGATTTATTATAAAATTTATTTGAAAATAAAACAAAAATGAGAATTCTGACTTCAATTAATTGGGAAGTTGTAGATGAAGGCAAAGATCACTTTGTTCATCTTCTCCATAGGTGGGCCCTGATGTTGCTGCAACTTTATTCTCTAATTAAGGGACGAGTTCTCCATTTGTTCTTGTAATCTAACAAAGGTAGTTAACTCATCTTGAAATGAGTGAAGCCTTATCTTCTTATTCATCATCTTATCAATTGTGACTTGGATAACTTGACCTTGCGTCAGCTTCTTCAACTCATCTAATATTTTACTGGGAACTTTCACTAAATTTGGTGTTTATCAGAATGTGTAATCCAAGCTTTCAACAAATGTCGAATCCTAGTCATAGCTTGTTCAGCTAGACCTCTATTTTTATTCAATTTAGCCTTGCACTTATTCAACATCTTAACTCTTAATTGTGCGGCCTTCAACCATTCAAGAGGTTTATCTTGATCTTCCTCTTCAATTATAGCTGCTTTGATCAAATCTTTTGTAGATGTTGCTTTTATTTTATGCAAAATTGGGATGTAATCCTCCCAAACTAATAATTCCTTATCTATCCCCACCTCAATTTTTTGGGTTAGACCATCCTCATCACTAATGTAGTCATAGGAATTTATTATTTTCCTTAGCACTCTGATAGCTAGGGCCAAAAAATCTACTTTCCACTACTCTACAATAGGAATCCATCCCTTAAGGTCAGAATGCTTGACCTCTCCCTTCAGTGTTGCTTGTAGGGTGGATTCAAGAGAAATTCCATCCATTGGTCCTATCAAATTAGTTATACAAGTCATCAATTGGGATAATTGAGCTTTGAGATCCTCCTTAGTGTTTTTCATATTTTTGTATCCTTTTTAGGATAATAGAGACAAATATCTAGAGATTATTGCTCTCCTTCCCTTGTTTGAACACCCAAATCAACTTGCCTGATTTGGTACTCTTTGAGCCTCATCTTTGGTTCAAGTTTATCCACCAGAGGGATGGCTATTTGAGCTATTCTATTGCATTTCTCATCCATGGTGACTGTGGATATTCTTTTGGCCCTTTTCTTCCTCTTCATAGGAGACTGGAAGGCTTCTAACAAAATACTCAAGCTCTTCTCTTAACCTTCCACATATGTCTTCTTCTTTCTCTGAATAGTATAATTTAACTAGATAGGTACATTAGAGGACAAATTTCTCTAGGGAGAGGGAATGATTTTTGTGTTATAGGAGCCCTCCAAGTTAGCTTTATTAGTCTCCCTTTGCTCTATTTCAAATCTTATTTCATGCTCTCCCTAGACCTGTTTAGCCTAAACTTATTTAACTTGGTCCACTTCCTCCTTCGAACGTTCTTCTGAAATTATCTCTTTAGCATGAATTTCCTTTTGGGCTTCCACTCTACTACTACTTATTCTTCTACAAATGCTTTATGTTGAACCTCCTCTTCTTGAGTCAGTGATTCATTATTTTAAGGAGGAGAAAGAGGAGGGTCCTGTGGAGGAGAAGGTGGAAGTGGAGGTGGAATTTGTGAAGCAGACTCATGAGGTGGAAAGGGTGGGAGTGAAAATGGAGGAGAGGATGGGGTGATGGAGGAGGATCATATGGATACATTGAAGGAGGAGGTGAAGGCAAAGAGGATTCATGCAAAGGAGTGGAAGAAGAAGTTGGAGGTACCTATTTTTGAATTGTTGCCTCATGGGTGGAGGTCCTTAATCTTTTCCTTCTCATGAGAGGACCATTCTCCTTAGTATCTTCCTCCTCACTTGATATTATCTCAATTTTGTCCTTCTCTTTCCTTTTCTTTGTTGTTGTCTTAGAAGATGAAGCCTTTTGAGCTTTGGTCTTTGCAGCAGAGGATCCTTCTCCTGCTTGAACCTTTTTGGTGGGAGGTTGTGGTTTTGGTAGCTCCATCATGGGGAAAGGAGACTTAAGCCATCTCAGAGAACAAGTCTTCACTCTTACAACTTTTACATCAATGTTATCATCTTCTTAGATTGAATAATATTCATTAAATATTTGTTGATTATAGATATGTTGCCCACAGTAGATGGGATCTAAGACCATCCCATTTTCCTTTAAATCCTTGGGTACTCAGGCATTTGTGCAAGATTTCATCAAAATTACTATCAACCGACAGTAATCCTTCATTATTACTTTAAACTCTTCTTCACAATTGGCCCAATGGTCTTTTATTGCAAGCTCTTGTATGAAGAAGGAGCCTATAACCTTGCTTATCTTCCCAATTGGGTAAAATTTTCCCCTTGGGTCATTATACATCTCCATGGAGTATTTGGCCAACTTTATTTTGCATTCTTTGTATTTTGCATGTTGGCACATGAATATACTCCAATTTTAACTGGGAGTGTATACCCAAACTTGTCTTTCCATGCTATCAACTTATGTATTTTAGTCACTTATCTACAAATCTCCAACATGACCATTTTATCTAATGGGTACCTTGGAAGCTTTAGTGGAGAATTGTGGAAGCTAGCCACTCTAATGTAGGTGAATGTTTTGAATTAGATGTGCTAGTTTCACCAGTTCTTAAGCTCTTCCATGGCTTCAATGGAGATTCTCCTAGAGAAAATTCCCTCTAATCCTCTGATTACTACATATACAAAGTTATCATTGACAATATCAAAATGTGTGTAACTATCCTTTAATTTAAATCGAGGATAATGTTAAAAAATGGTTACCTCCCCTAGTTGGAATTAACCTACTCTATTTGACCTCAAGAAAGTGGCTTGAGTAGCCAATAGGTACACCAAGTGGTTTGAAGGAAACTCTTTAATTGTTCATGTATGGTATCACTGATCAGGGTAGCCCAATCAATCTTCATGCACTTAGTATCAAAAATGGTCAAGATGAACTTAACCATCCATGGGTAGAAATCCCTAGCACGAGGTTACCCAAACACTCTGCTTAGTAATGTAATAAAATCCTTGGTTTCCTCTTGGAATTCACTCCTATGTTACACTTTAGCCATCTTGAAAGCCATCTTCCTTGGATTTAATAGTAGTTGGTTGTTGATGAGGTTGAGGCTACTTGCCTCATGGTTCTCAAAATAATCAATTGCCTTATTCATATCTATAGCCTCATATTGGGGAGAGGAAGGGATCCTAAACACTCTTTCAATCATATCTGAACTCAAGTCCAACACAACTTCTCATGTTGATCCCATGATCTTTCTTTTTCTTTGGTCATAATATTGTGTACATGTTAATACCAACTCTAGAGATTGTACAGTTATTGCGAAGGAAGTTTCCTCCACTAAGCTTGAATTAGCCAATGCGGTGGTTGCACATGTTCTTGTTTCCTCATCATAGATCCTTTGCTTGAACTCATCCATGTCCACCTGCCCAAGGTCGGTGCCTCCCAATTTCAATATAAGGAGAGAACATCTTTGAGGGAGGGTGATAACCTTTATATTGGTACTTCATTTCTAAGGGATCCTTTGGCATGTCTCCTACATATAAAACACCATGTGTTAAGATAATCCATAATAAATACTTTGAAGGAATACAAAACATCTTTTAACCAAGCCTTGAAGACTGATAAATATCTTAGATTGCAAAGAAGAAGCTTGTTGAAAGAGTATTCTAAGCAAAAGAATCCCATTGGGGATCGGGCTTTATGTCTAATCTGTATAGCGTACGAAAGAGCCAAAATAGCTTAAATGAAGGAAATACAAACTCTAATAGCAACACACTAAAGCTTACTCTTGTTTGTAGCCCATCAGGAGTCAAGAATTTGGTCTATCTTATGTTCACCATATAGTTAGGATTTGAAGAATATCTCCAACTAGCGAAACTCGACAATGGGTTCAAAGCTTTCAGGTGTCATGAATGCAACATGTTTCTTAATCATAAGGGCTTTGAAAGTTTAAAAGGTAGCCACAATTAGCAACATCCAAAAAGCAACAAATATTTTATGGGGGTCGAGGATTGGGCCTTGTGTTTAACGGTTATCTAGGAGCTCAACACTTAGTATGATTTACACCTGATATCTGACATCCAACTAACATACTGGTTTAGACTTAAGATTCTCATTTCAGGGATCGGATCTTGGATGATTCACTTAAGATTTACCAAAAAAATGATTTCAAGGAAACTTCTAACTCACGGTACCTGATATACTCTAAACTTATTTCAATTAAATCCATTCTTTATCTTAATGTATCGGGGAATGGTCTTCAAAGATATCACTTAACCTTTGACTTAAGTAGCAAGAAACTGATAAAGGATATTCCCAATTCCTGACATTTGATGTTTTCAAAGTCAATTTATATTAAGGCCAAAGGGATTGGACTTTGACGGTTGGACATTCGACTTACCACATATTTACTTAGAAAGAATAATACATACCAAACTACCAAAAACCAAGGCTTGAAGGTGGATTTCAAAATTTTCTAAGGCACAAAAAGGATATTAGATGTTAAAGGTCAAGGATTTGTCTTAATGTACATTGCAATGGAAGACAATGGGTAGACCAAACCGCCAATTTCTGATACCTAAAAGATTGAAACCTTAGAAAAATTCCAAGGCACAAAGATAACCTAGCAAGGGGAATGTTTGATGCCTGATACAATGATTTCATACACATCATCAATTGGTGTGCCAAGACAAAACACAATTCGATGAGACCCAACAACATAAAATGAAAGGAGACGATGAAGAACAAAGGAAAAAGTGAAAAAAAGAGGAAAAAAAAGGGAGAAGATAGAAAAGAAAATTAAAAAAGAAAAGAAAAGGAAAAACAATCATCAAATCGATCCAAACAACACACACACACACCCTAGCACACCAAAACCAAGAAGATTCTATGATTTCAAGAGGAACTCAAAAGCACATGATGCCTACCTAGAATAATGCCATGAGAACCAAAGCAAGCATAGGAAAATATGACACGATGATGAGGTGACACAAACATAGCATAAAACAACATGCAAGGAACCACCCAAATTTTGCACCAATACCAGAGCAAATGATAATGGCGAATAGAGATGCACACAAGAATTTGCAAGGAGGTTGTCTAAAAGTTCTAGAGCTCAATAATCACTTCGATAATGTAAGGTAAATGATAAAATGAATTCCCATTAACCTATAACCCACTCAATGACCCTAATTAACCTCCATTATTTCCTTACTAAAGTATTTATTGATAAATTCAAATATTTCTAATAGATATGACTAGCACGACAATTGAGGTGATAAGACATCACCAATGTCGAGCTTTCGAGGTTAGGGTTCACTTCAATGAATATCCCAACATGCGAAAGTCCAAATTGGTGACAACCAACATGAAGCAACAAACATGCATCAAAGTTTGGGCCCAATGCATGTGGCATGCCAACATAGAATATCCCAAAACTCTGAAACCCGACAAAACACTCAGAAGAAAGGAAAAAAGGAGAGGAATAAGGAAAAAGGGAAAAGGAAAGGAGAAGGGAAAATGGAAAATGGAAAAAGAAAAAAGGAGAAAAAGGGAAAAATAAAAAAGGAGAAAAAGGGAAAAAGGGAATAGAAATAAATAAAGACAACAAGGCAAAAATAAGGGGGGGTCTCCTCTTTGTCGGAAACAAAGTGGGGAAGTGGGGTGTGAGTGCAAGGCACAACAAAGTGTGCTTTGCTATTTTATTTTTAGGTTATATTATTACATCTAATTCATTTTTTGTAGGTCAAATAGGGGATCCACAATCATTCCACATTATGAAAATGATAAGAAGGGATTCAACCAAGGAAAAGGGGGGAAATTAAGAAACTTCCACAACATATCATAAGAGGTCCCTTATTTATGCTCATAAAAGATATTGTGAAATTTTAGATAGGTTGAAATATTGAAGGAGAAAACTCGATTTTAAAGATTGAACTAGATAGAATCATATAAAAATTATAGGGACTAGTTTTCCACAAATATAATTATAGTAGTGATTCTATCCATTCAAGTTACAGAGCTTTATATGATCTAATGATTAAAATTAGAATACAATTAAAAAAGTTAAACCACTAACAATTTATAGTCATTTTTCTTTCATCCCTTGAAGGAGCTAAGTACCATAATCTTCTTATTTAATAACACTTTACTTCTTTTGTATTAGGTTCAACTCAAGTATACTTGGTTAGGACCAAATTAGAGTGTTATTAAACTTTATTTCCTATGCACTTTATAATTTTAGAAGAGGCTTAGTTATCCAAGTTTGGGGATCATTGTTTTCCTCTTAATAACATACAAATCTAAAAATATGAAAATTGTTTTCATATTATAGGAACCTATTTGAAATGTTAGGATAGATGTACTATACACTTTACAATCCTAGGAACTATAGTATTATCTAATATTATGTCAATTGTCCCCTAATTGAGTCATGGGCTACTCTTTAAGTAATCTTAGAGATCAATTGTTTGCTACTTGGATTGTATGTTATCACAAAGTTAAGAGAAGTGTAATTTAGCATCTATGATATTTTAAGTAATCTATAAGACCATATATGACATGGGAGTTACATATGAGAAGATAAACATTAGGATTTTGATGTGGACTAGGGCACCTAAATTAGACAATGGGTTTGGTACCATTTTGGTATCCCACCTACATTATTTGCTCTTTTTCCTTGGTTTATAAATCAAGTGCCTAGGATAGAATCCTACAAGGTTTTTATATTTAATAATTATATGCTAGATTGCTCCAAGTATAGGTTTTGAAGATATGGTTTAGCACAAGTTGTCCATTATATTGTAGTTAATTTTTTATATTATAATCAAAATTGTGTTTTCTTTTGTTAGTACATGCAAATCATCTTTTGAGGCTTCATTCAAGGATTTTCTTCTCACTTCTTGTAAAAGAAGAACAGTAATAAGATTGTCCATTTTGGCCTTTAACTACTACCACTAATGATAACAATTATGTTTTCCCAATCATTAGGTAAATAAAAAGTAATAAGATAAATTTATCTTCCTCTTCCAACCTAACATCAATGGAAGCAATATAACTTAAAATAAAATTATAAATATTTAAATAGTTTGTAATTCATCTTTCTCTTTAATGAATATAACCATCTTTTGAGATATAACTTGTTATTAAGACTTTTGTTTTGATAGATATCACCTTTTATCTTCCCCAACTTGTATACAATAGTCTCCTCAAAAACATTCAAGAGGGTATAATCTACAAGACACGACCATATGGTTCATCATCCTTCTTATCTAGTTTTGACCAATCTTCATCGCACATACCAAATGGCATATTTTATTATGAAATAGATAACCACTAATATCTTTCTTCACAAATATATTTCATCTTTCACTTCCACATCTTGTATCCAATACCATTAAATTTCTCAATATCAATATGGGAAGTAGAATCTATGGTTAAAAATCCTTTCTTTAAATCTATAAAACCACACAATGTAAAATCTCCCACTACAACCAAAGAACATTCAACACTTAATAGAAATGCATCCCTCTCTATGTAGAACCATTAGATATGATATTAAATATTTAGAAACAAGGTAAAATCACTAAAATAAAATGTTTGCGTGTATACAAATCTAAATTTTGTTTCTTGAAATAAGGATTACCATAAGGTTATCTAAGTGACTACATAAATCAACAATGAGAAATAAATTAGCAAATAATGTCAACATAAAATTTACATGGATAACCCTTTTGGGAAAAATACACATAAGAAAAAGAACAATTATATATTGATCCTTAAATATGAGATACATCCAACAAACTAACACTCTCTTTACTCTAGCACTTGTGTACTTGTTGCCCCTTGCAACCACACCCCATTTTTTTTCTATAAAAAAGGGGGACCCCCTTTCTTTTCTTCTCCTTCTTCTCTTTGTTTTCCCTCTTCCCTTTCTTCCCTTTGTTTCTTCCTTTCCCTCTTCTTTCTCCCCTTTGTTTTTTTACTTTGTCAAAGTTTTGAGGTTTTCAAGAATGTCATGCCATCTTTGTTGGGCCCAATCCCTGACCCCTATTTTTTGTCATCATTCTCCATTTCACAATTTTTTCATCAGTGTTCTTATAGTTGACATGCTTGTCTTATGACATTCCTAATCCTTGAAGCCCAATAGCAGGGGTGTCTTGTCGTCTCATTTTTCTCACATGCCAGCACATTCAATCATGTAGATGTGCATTTAATGATCATTAATGCATCATGTTGAGTGGTTTAAAAGGAGAGAGCACAATACTTAATTTTCATTTATGTATACCGATTTTATGTCTTCGTGAGCTCTACAAATTCCCAAAAAACCTCCCTCATAATTTTAACCTGTGTTGTTCGTAGTTCCTTGTGGTCAGTTTGTTGGTGATTTGTCTATGCTTGGTGCATCATGGTGGTGTTTTTGTGTTTCCTTGCAGTGATTTTTTAGTGGCTAATATTCGCCAATTGGCTAATAGTTGAAATTTGGGAATCCAAAATTGGCTAATAGTTCGAGCTATGATGTGACTTGAATCACCAAATTTTTACAAAAAAATATTATAGTCTTATTTAAATCGCCAAGGATTTATTTTATTAAAAAAATTAACTCAAAAAATCGCCACAATATTCGATACGTGATTAGATTAGATTTGCTTAAATTTTATAAATTATAGTAGAAATCTATATTAATTCGTCAATAGTATATCATAATTATTAGTTGCTTTAGCACCATATTTCCAGTCTTTAGTTTCCACCATTGATTTATAATATAATCTAATGACCCTTGTATTCCATGAGGTAAAATGTACCCACGATCTATAATGCTCATGGGGTCCACAATTTTGGGTCTCATGAGCATTAAAGATTGTGGTATATTTTACCTCGTAGAGTACATTGAGGGTTGTTAGATCAATGAATTAAAAGGAATTTTGAGCCCCATGAGAATTACAGTTCGTGGGTACATTTTACCTCACAAAATACAATGAGGTCCATTATATTATATTTTAAAACAATGGTGGCAAGTAAATATTATAGTCTACCCCTTAAACCCATCAATAATTTCCACTCTCGAGGCCCTACTTTTCCATGAGAATTATTTTTAGATTGGATGGATTTGCCATCATAATTAATGCATTTTCTTATTATTTTTCAAGATTTGCCAAAATTTTCTACAAAATTTTAGTGATATAAAAAAATCGCCAATAAAATTAATATTTTTTTCGAAAAAAAGGGAAAGATTCGCCAATAGAAATTAATATTTTTTTCTAATAAAAAGGAAAGATTTGCCAATAGAAATTAATATTTTTTCCTAAAAAAAGAAAGATTCTCTAGGATTTTATATCTTTTCTTGAGGGGGATTTCTTAAAGTTATCACTATTTCCTTGTCACTTCCCACATGTTTGTTTTTATCTTATGCTTCCTCACAACATTTCCAGGTAGGCTCAAAACTTGGCATATTTTTCTTTGTTTCTAGTTTTTCCTTGTTCTTGTGTGGTCTTTTCATTGTGTCAATTCAGCTGAGTTGTCATCTTCATTTTTTTTGTTGCATTTTTTTAGTTTCTTTTGTTTGTTTGTTTTTACCCATTGAATCATGTTTTCCTTGAGTGCTCTGATCAATGATGTTTATAATATCATCCCAACATATCCCAATTTTCCTTTTCCAATCTTGTTTTGGAAAGAAGGGTGGCATGTCCCCTATAAATGTATTTTTTCCTTAAGGGTTTTTATGGGTGGCTTAGGTTTCAAATTTCGAACATCGACAGTGCCCCTTAAAATATCATCTAATAGACCTTAAGCCATATGCTTGACACCTGATGTCCAATATAGAATACCTTCAAAAGATTGGAGTCAACAATTTTGGGTGTTGAACTTCAGGGATATCCTTCATCATTTATCTCAAACTTTAGGTAAGAGTTAACCTATAGGTCCGACTCCTAAAGTCTGAAGACCTTTATTCTTTTGTTAAGAGCCTCTCTTTGTTGTTGGAAATAGGAAGTATATCTTGCTTAAAGAAGATTCAAAGAACATCAAATAATCTTTCCAACCTCTGATCCTTAGAGAAAATTGATAAAGCAAACATTTTAATTTTTTTGGGAATCGAGTGTCAGGATTTTGTCTTATCACTTACAAAGAGAAATCCTTAAATATTAAGTGATAAGTTTGACATCTAACTCTTGATGGGAATTCCTTTTTGCATTGCCAAAATAATCATCGTGTGTTTTTAATTGAGCATATACTTTAATGGTTAAAGTTTCAAATGAGTAAGAAACATGCGTTACCTTTGAACTCCGATCCTTAACAATAACTCATTTACTTTGCTAAAAAAAATTGAACATCAACTAGCAAGTATTTCTCACATATCAAACTCAATACCAAACAACACCATACCATATAAATTTCTCTAAAAGTGGGCCCACATTCCTCACAACCCTAATACATGGGTGAATCTTAACCCAAATGGGAAGATCCACATGCAATACAACATAACCTCCAACTGAAATGAGATTCAACAAAAAAAATCACAACAAACCAAACTAGTTTTTATGTAACGTCAAGAGTATTTATAGGAAAACTAACAAGTTTTCAAGTTTCATTTTAACAATAAATAACATCAACATAAACTTTAAAATGACTTAAGAACCTATCTCTATACTTTAACAAAATTTGGAAATCCTTTGATCCAAACTTTTCAATCCTTTCTCTTCTCCAAAGATTTCAAGCTCTTTCAACCCTTCTCTTGTCCAAACAAATTTATAAATAAAAAATGACAAATAAATACAAAATCCAACTCTATATAAAGATTCATTCAATAAAATAAAGAACCAATGTCTAGATGTAATGAACCTGGGGAAATACGTGACTTTGTCACTCAAAATCAAATTTGCCCCAAATCTTGCCACTTCTCTTCCAAGGCACTTTTCAAGGCTTTAGACTCTTCTAAAAAATATATTAAACACTTCAACATGGATTCAAATCATAGGTCATTATTTCATTTATTTATTTATAATCAAATAATAATAAATGTGATAATAAAATACCTTTAAGATTCCCCGTTAAGATCAAATCCAAGATTTGACACTTAAGGGGACCTTACCACATCCAACTTAATAATATAGTAATAATCAAAAAATAAAAATTAATCAACACAATTTTACACACAACACATTTACACAAGAAGACCTTAATCCCCTCTTAGGATAAGACCTAGGTATACTAGGGAATCACAATAGTTGTTTCTTGATAATCTCCATAATTTTTCATTAGTAATAATAATTAACTTGTGCACTTGCACACAAACATCAATCTATCCAAGATAATAATCGAAGTAAAATTTATAATTGAATCAATATACATAACATATATGCATCATAATTAAATAAAATTATCTCGATTCAATGTAATTCAATCAAGAATTTTGATCCATCATTCAAATCACTTTAACGTACAATCGCATAATCACAATATTTAACCAAATACATTGCAGTTCATCATTGCATAAATAAATTCATTCTAAAAGTAATCCATCTTGACAACAAAATACAATTAATAAAATCCAATGTAGAAAATGTGAACAAGTCCATAATTATTAATTAACCAAGTCATCATCAATTAATAAATAAATTACTGCTCTAAACATGATATCAATGTTAACATAGTTTATAATCATAGCATTATTTATAGTGATAGAACCATGAGTGTCATAAGAGAAATAAGTTTATCAAAATATAGTGTGATCATGAGAAGGAGAAGTGGGCCTGGCATATGTGGAGCTTAAGTTGTTAAGAGAAAACTCTAATTTAACCATAAATATGTGAAAAAACCTTGGTAAAATTATTAAATTTTATAATGCTTAGAGAATGATTAAACATTAAATTATCTAGAAAAAACTTCTTTAACTTGATTTTTCCACACAAATAACCTAAGAGATATTTTACTTAAAAAATGCTATGTTAGCATGGCTATTGTAAGTAATTTCCAGACATAAATATGTTATCTACCGAAAGATCCTTTTAAGCTTGGATTATCTAAGAAATTTTTAGTAGAACTTGAATTATCCAAAGAATGTTGGATTTAGCTTTAATTATCTAAAGAAGTTTTTCTAAACTTTGTTGATCTAGAAAAAACTATTAGCTAAAGCTAAGTTGCTAGATAATCTTTTGTAGTGTTGAAAAATGTACTCCTTTACATTTTCACACTATGTTTGCATCCCCTTAATTAATTGAACTTAATTAAGCCTCTAATTGGCCCAATTATGCATTTAAAAGTGTAATTAATTTTGTTTTCTGAAAGGGGACCTACATTAAACAATTTCAAACATCAAATTACACATCTTCAAAAATGTGTGTCCTAGGTTTACGGCCTAAGACCCATTCTCCCAAGGGCGAATGGATCCTCCTTAAGTCTAGGATCCCATTTTTTAATATATTTTTGGCAACATTTTAATGATCTAAATTCAAATTGCAATTGTCGGCTTTTGATATTTAATTATCGAGAAATTAAGGAAACGCCTATAAATACAAGGTCCTTTTATCAATTTAAATCTAACAATTAGAACAAGCTAGAGGTGAACTTCACATGAGCAAATATTATTGTCAAGGGCATTGAAGAGTAGATTTTTCAATCATCTACAACAAAATTCAAGATCCTATCATGATGTCAAGATTTATGTGTGCTCATGCATATTTTTGAGCTAACATTATGATGTAGGTTTCAAGTTTTCAAGCATAAAATCAAGTGTCAAACCAAGCATCCAATCAAGCCATTTCATGGAAGATCTAATACTTGGAGTGATGTGTTAGAATTTTGTCCTCTAAGGTCAACCATTAAAGGGTTTGGTGAGTTTCAAAAAGCTAGTGTTCATTCATCATTCTTCCATTTTTATCATTATTTCATTATCAAGGTTTAATTACCAAACTAGGGTTTGACCAAGGCAAACCCTTATACACCAAAAACAAAAAAAATCTCCTCTTTGTGTGTTTGTAGATTTGCAGGTGAAGAAGGATTGAAATTGGATCAAAAGTGCAATTTTACAAAGTTATCAAAGTTATCAAGATACAAATTCTCACCTACAAAAATTATTTTCAACTTTTTGAAAATGAAACTTGGGGGAATCAGAGCCTTAGATCCGACATTAGAGGTCTACAAAAATATTTTTTAGAGCCCTATACAAAGACCCATTCATCCTTGGGTGAATGATTCCTAAGCATGACACTTTACAGCACTTTTGGTGACAGGTACACAACAATTTAACCTTCTCAGATCTACTGTTTAATGGTGGTTTTTGATAGTGTTACCATAATACTTTATGTTTCAAGTGTTATATCCCTTAAATTGGATTGTTAATGCACTTTTATTATTCTCCTAAAACTGATGTTCAGTCATATTTTACTATTTTTTGTCATAAGGAAGTTAGGGCAACATAGTGTCAAAACCTACGGTTCACTCACCTTGAAGGTTGCAAGTCAATTCTAACATTTGTGACACTCTCCCTCTTCCTAATGGACATGGAAAAAGTGGATTTATGATTTGGTGGACACCCCCTTTTGCTTTTTGGCATAGGTTCCTTATTTCTAGGTCTTCCTATTTCACCCTCCCTTTTCTTTGTTTCATTTTGGTGAACCTGAGTTTGTACATCTTAAATTATGATTCGGAGTTCATTCAAACCCAAGATCTAGGTTTGCGTTAGTGTTTTTTGTATTAGTGTGCTTTGTATTACATTTAGGGTTTAGTTTTGGATGTTTGCATCACTTAAATTCATAAAACAATAAAAAAAATTGCATTAATTTTGCATACATCTTGCATTGTAGTTGCATTAAGAGTGTCCTTCAATCATTTAGATTCAATTTTAGTTCAAGATTGCATTCTAAAAGTTATCATTTTATTCACTTTTTGTCACTAATTGCACTTGCATTGAGACACCTAAAACTGGAAAAATCTATCACATAATTCACAGTCTGCAACTTGAAACAAAAAATTCAAACATCAAACCAGAAACAAAAACTTTAATTTTTCCAACCCCTATACAAAGACCCATTCACCCTTGGGAAAAGTTGTCCTTGTACAAGTGTTTTTTCAAATTCCTAGGCATCATTTTGTCCCTGTTTGCTTCATTTCATCCTGCTATTAGATCTGAGTTTCAGTTTTAAAAAAAAAATCTATACTTTCTTGCATGAAATTTGATTGGTCAAATTAAGTGCATTGTTTGAAATTAAAATTAGCATTAAAAAGATATCATTTTCAGGTTCTTTTCACATTAATCAATCATTTATTAGATTTGAAATCTTGCATTCACATTTGCATTTTAACAACTTCATCATGGATATGTGTTTTGGTAAAATATGGGTGTCCTTGAGATCTTTGGTAGATGTTTCAAGTTGTGTGTTTGATGATGACCTTAATGCAATTGAGCCTATTCATGACTCTTCGCCTTCTAATGAATGTCCTCGTGAGGTGGATATCTTAGTCCAAGATGAAGATAGCATGCAACAATTCATACAAGACTCCCTACACAACCTAGAGAACAATGCATCCTTTTATCCATCCATACGAACACCTCCTATCATCCCATCACTTGATATGTTCAACCTTTTACATCTCTAAATTGAAGCACAAAGCAAGCCTCAACCATCAATCATTAATGAACTTATTAACAAGGACAATAGTGATACCCTTCTTTCTTATGCTCATCAAGTTACTGATACACCTGTTAACTTAGAAGAGTCATGGTCAAGGCTTTAAGATCTTAAAAAAACAAGGATGTGACATAACAAATGAGCATGAAATCCATAAATTATTAGAAAAAATACCATCTAAGGATACCAAGGGGTTAGGATATCAAGATCTTCCCCCCTTGCACATATCCCAATGGAAAATGTGTTCTCTTTCACAAGATCATTTCAAGAGACCAACTAGTACCTCACACGAATGATAGGGTCACCTTAAATCCTCCAACTCCACCTCAACAAGCTGCCCAATCAAGTAAAAGACAAAGGCCTTCCTATGTCCAGGAATAAAAAAGCTTTACACACACTCCTTAATCAAGGACTTATAACATTGCCACATATCAATGAAAATAAAAAGGAAAATATAAAAACATGTCTCATTATCAATATCATAGAACTCTTGGACATAGTATTGATGAGTATCATTAACGAATTTGAATCGTTTTCACGTGAATATGATCATATAATTGCTTAGCAAGTGATCACTTTGCTCCTTGTCATGTGATAGTTGTAGGATCATCACATGCTCATTATTACATGATTTACATTTAATGCAAACCAATTTCTATATTGGAAGGAGCACATTCTCATCACCTATCTTGGCTCATCCTTGCCCTACACTTTGGGGGGCAAAGAGTTAGGTAGCCTTGTCCTAGTATGGCTCTTTTCGTTGTCCCTTTGGCTAGTTGTTTTCTTTCCGCCTATGATGAACAAGATCGGGATGCAGATGACCTGCTATAGGTTGATTCACATGTGCCATATTAGTCTTTTCTTAGTCTTCTTTTCATTTTCTTTGTGATTGCATGTGTGTAATGTGATTCCCCGTATCGTGTTGCTTGGTGTGTCTTTATATGTTTTTGAGCCTGCTTTGGATGACCCTTGTCTCTTTGTTGGGGCAAGGATACAAAAGAGGTGAATCTATCATGGCATGTTCTTCTATTTGTATCTACATTCTTCTATATGCCATACACATTTATATTTTCACTTATCTTGTGTTTTCCTTTTGGGGATGATGCAAGGCGTTGAGACATTTAGGTCTCTTCCATGTTGACCCAAAAGATTTTCTTTGTTTTCACTCTATATGTGTCATTCTTCCTTTATGCTTGTTGTTTCATGAGTTATTTGGGGAATGATGGCGATTCTGAGCTTGATTATATCCCCATAGTGAAGACATACATTGATCCCAAATCCATGGATCCCTTATGTGTTATCTTAGAATTTTGCATATGGAGGCAACCTCCTTTCCATGATGTAGCTCTATTTCAGAAACATGTTTTACATAGGGCTTTCCAAATAAAGCTCTTATGTATTGGCATTTATTGTATTCTACTTTAAAGTGGGGGCATACGTGTCCCCATTCATTATTTCCTTTCAAAGTGTGGTCTTCTTACTTCATGTGATGTGCCTTCTTGGTGGTGACATTGGGTTTGAGGTCCTTCAAGAGTGTGACCTTTCTTGGCATATGACATTCCTCTTAGTGCTAATGCTACGACTTGCATTCCCTAAGTTATGAATCTTTTATCCTCTACTAGTCCTCTCTTAGTGACATTAAGCACAATGTTCCCTAAGATGAGACCTTTCATGAACTAAGCAAAATCCCTTTGAATATCCTATCCTATTATATTTAAAACTTTGTCATGGCTACCAAGCATAACACAACTTGCTTGTTAGTGAAGCTTTTTTATTTTTTATGTGTGTCTAGCATAACACAACTTTCTAGTCTTATGAAACCCATTTTTTGTGGCACCTTATCAAAGTTATCAAGAGGTATAACTTTTGGTATGGTTGACGTATGGGAGCCTATAAACCTGGCATGAATTTCCCATCAACCACCCTTTTTAGGGCTCACCTAGTGGACACTGGGTTTAACTAGCCCTTGTGAGTATATTTGTTTACATAGTGGACAACGAGTTTTCACTTGTGAACACATTTTATGGACAACAGTGCAACCGCGGCTAGTCCATCCTTCCTTTTCTTTATTTTTGCATTAATTTTGGCATTGCATGATTGTGCATCTTATGTTGTTGCTGCAAGCATGTGTCCCTTTGTGCTTATGTTGGTTCACCTTGGGATCTTGATTCTGGGGGCTTGGCCAACTCCTTGATCTTTGTCATTCTATCCCATCAACATTGGTGCACTTAGACCTCTCTTTACTTATTTGTCTACTTTAGTGTGAGTCTAAGCGCAAGTTCATACTCTCACTAAAGTGGTGGCTAAATGTAGTGTTGAAAAATATACCCTTTACATTTTCACACTATGTTTGCATCCCCTTAATTAATTGGACTTACTTAAGCCTCTAATTGGCCTAGTTATGCATTTAAAATCCTAATTAATTTCATTTTCCAAAAGGGGAACCTACATTAAACAATTGCAAACATCAAATTACACATCTTGGAAAATGTGTGTCCTAGGTTTAGGGCCTAGGACCCATTCGCCCTTGGGCGAATGGGTCCTTCTTAAGTTTAAGATCCCATTTTTAATATGTTTTTGGTGGTATTTTAATGATCTAAATTCAAATTGCAATTGTTGGCTTTTGATGTTTAATTATCGATAAATTAAGGAAACACCTATAAATACAAGGTCTTTTTATCAATTTAAATCTAACAATTAAAACAAGCTAGAGGTGAACTTCACATGAGCAAAGATTATTGTCAAGAGCTTTGAAGAGCAAAAATTTCAATCATCTACAACAACATTCAAGATCTTATCATGATGACAAGATTTATGTATGTTCATGCATGTTTTTGAGCTAACATTGTGATGTAGGTTTTAAGTTTTCTAGCATCTTGAATCAAGAGTCAAATCAAGCATCCAATCAAGCCATTTCATGCAAGATAGAATCCTTAGAGTGATGTGTTAGACTTCAGTCCTCCAGGGTCAGCCATTAAAGGGTTTGGTGAGTTGTAACAAGCTAGTGTTCATTCGTCATTCTTCTATTTTTATCATTATTTCATCATCAAGGTTTAATTACCAAACTAGGGTTTGACCAAGGCAAACCCTTATACACCAAAAACAAACATTTTTCTCCTCTTTGTGTGTTTACAAATTTGTAGGTGAAGAAGGATTGAAATTGGATCAAAAGTGCAATTTTATAAAGTTGTCAAATTTGTCAAGATACGAAAACTCACCTACAAAATTTATTTTTGGTTTTCCGACAGTGAAACTTCACTTGGGGGAATCAGAGCCTTAAATCCAACATCAGAGGATTGTAATTTTTTTTTTCAAAAGACCCATTAAGCCTTGGGCGAATGAGTCCTAAGTAGGATACTTTATGACACTTTTGGTGACAGGTACACAACAATTTAACCTTCTCAGATCTACTGGTTAATGGTTGTTTCTGATAGTGTTATCATAATACTTTGTGTTTCAAGTGTTAGATCCCATAAATTGGATCGTTAATGCACTTTTATTCTTCTCCCAAAATTGATGTTCAGTCATATTTTACTATTTTTTGTCATAAGGAAGTTAGGGAAGCATAGTGTCCAAACCTAGGGTTGACTCACCTTGAAGGTTGTAAGTCAATTCTAACCATTTGTGACACTCTCCCCCTTCCTAATGAACATGGAAAGAGTGGATTTGTGATTAGGTGGACACCCCCTTTTAATTTTTGGCAAAGGTCCCTCATTTCCAGGTCTTCTTATTTCACTCCCCCCTTTTTTCTTTGTTTCATCTTTAAATAAGCATAAATTACAAAAGTAAAGCTTTGTGGAAATTAAATTATCTAGAAGATGAATCAATAACAACCACTAGTGGTTGCCAAGTGTAGAGAAATTCTATTGTTGAAAAATTTATTGTATGTTGGCATTGTAAAAATAAATTTCACCATATCTAAATAAAAGATAAATATTTTAAAATACTTTTACAAACATAATTTGTCTAACAACAAAAAACAAAGTCCACTTTGTATGCTTATACCTTTTACAATATAACAATCTAAATAAACTTGCAATACTTTGGCACTCTTAGTAGTTCACTATCAATAATAATTGACTTGCTAAATGACAAAAATCAAGTGACTTATGTTCAATGATAACAATCAAGTGACTTGTTCAATGACAACTAAGTGACTTGTTCAATGACAACTAAGTGACTTGTTCAATGTTGACAACTACATGTAAATTTATGAGCAACAATAAATAAGTAAATTTATGAATAACAATAAGGAATGTTAATATGAAACAATCCTTTTCTAACGATAAAATCACATAATGAGATAATATGGATGAACATATACTATATAATCTACACACTTGTCACCGCCATTCACCATCATCTTCTTGGAAACATTATATTTGTAAGCCACATAAACCTTTGATTTTTCTTTGCAAACATGATATTCTTGTCCCAAATACTTCATTTATGATAACAAGTAATTAGAGTTGAAGATGTGCAATAGTTCATTGTCTTTACTAGGTCACCTAAACAAAAACCCACTCGCAAATATAAATCGATGCCACAAAAAATAGTTATGACTATAAATAAGCATAATAGAAGAAAGTTATATAAACAATTATAGGAATGATAAAATAACTTATGAGAGCTACATAAGCCTCTAAACTAACAAATAATGAAATAAATCAAATTAATGATTAATATGATATTTATTTAGGGAATTGAATTATAAGAATATTTGAAAAGACAATAAGACTATTCATTTGGAAAAAAATCACACTAGTCAATTAGAGGAAGATTAAATTGATTTTTTATAATATGTAGGAAAAATTCTTAAATCTCAACATCAGACATTTTAGTCAAAATTGTTTAGTTCTCAATTTTGATTGGTTTACATATTGAACTTCTTTGCATCTAATAAATGCATGAACAACTTGTCTTTTTACAAAAAACTAACACTTTCTCTTAATATAAACTCTATGAATATAAAAATACTTGTCTTTTTACAAAAAACTAACACTTTCTCTTAATATAAACTCTATGAATATAAAAATACAAGGTTTTCACAATCCTTAACATTATACACATTTTTTTAGGAAAGTAAAATTCATAAAGATTTAGATTATAAATTTTTCACACTTCCAAATGATGAGCTCAAAGATTAAATTTTTTTATGTACAAAGTTCTTTTACAAAATATCACTCGAAAGTTCACATACAAAACATACAAAAATTGTGTGTAGGGGAACAATTAAAGTAACACCAAAATCAAAAAATAGGAAAACTCCAAAGTATACAAGATAGGTGAAGATACCATACACGTGATCTTGTCCTCTTCTTTTATGCAAATAAAGTTTGTGAACTTTTGTACAATAGCCAAAAAAAAATACAAAAACCAAAGACACAATTAGACTAGTAAAAACGACAAAGAGAAGCATAAATTGATTCAATAGAAACTATGAGATAAACACATAAATATCTCTTATTCATAAAAAGGACAAGGTTAAAAAAGCTAAGTCAATCCCAATTGTATTCTCATTTAATTAAAGAAAAATATAGATAAAAAGAGATCGTGCTTTGAATAAATTTAACAAAATAAATATCCCTTAACTTCTTACACAAAATTGTAAGAAATCATTATTTATACATTCAATTTACAACTTTCCAAATGTTAAAAAAAATATTTTGTATAGGGTAGGGAAAAATTCTTGGACCTTAGGGCATGAGTAACCTTAACAATTATAGAATCTGTGGACCTTAGGGCACGAGTAACCTTAACAATTATAGAATTTGATTTGGTCCCACGTTGGACAAATGGGATCTCACTAAAATCAAAAGTGGAAAAACTCCAAAGTATACAAGATACGATCTTATCCTCTTCTTTTATGCAAATAAAGTTGGAGATTTTTCACACAATAGCCAAAAAAATTATACAAAAATGAAAGACACAATTACACTAGTGAAAACAACAAAAATAAGCATTTATCGATACAATAGAAATTATGAGATAAACGCATAAACATTCTTTTAAAAAAAACACAAAGTTAAAAAAGCTAAATCAATCCCATTTGTATTCTTATTTAATTAAAGAAAAAATATAGATGAAAAAAGATCATACTTTAAATTAAATTTAATAAAATAGATACCCCTTAACTTCTTACACAAACCTGTAAAAAATCATTGTTTATACACTCAATTTACAACTTCCCAAATGTTTAAAAAAAATATTAACTTCCCAAATGTTAAAAATAAATATTTTGCCTAGGGCAGGGAAAATTTCTTGGACCTTCGCGCACGAACAACCTTAACAAATGTAGACTATGATTTGGTCCCACGTTGGACAAATAGGATCTCACCACGTGCATTCGATAACCATTACTTCCCGTTGTTAGACAAAATCAGAACTTTACCATGTGCATTTAAATAAATATTACGATTCCTTTTCTGTTGTATCATGTTAAAAGGTGGACAAATCTTCGCCCAAGATTTAATCCTTAATTAGAAAAAGAAAATGCTATAATTAATTAAAATCCCCCAACCATATGTTTTTTAACGGTTCCAAATACTCATTATTTACCGTATACGGATGCCACGTCATCGGCTATTCTCTGCAATTGAAACAGAGTTGCCACGTCATCGGCTATTCTCTGCATTAGAAACAGAGTTGCCACGTCATCCGCCAAAGGACAAGTCGCTCCCGCTTCCCAAGCTTGACAAGGACGTTCCCAAACCTGCCACACCGTCCGGTAGCGGGTTGCATAAGCCCTCGTTGGTTACCATGTGATCTCCCGCTTCAGATGCATCCGGCTGACATGCGTCACACTCATAGTCCTTTTGGCTCTGGCCTCTCATTATGAAGTCTTTTTAATTTATCATCATCATTCGCCGAGCCTGAGCTGTCCAGTCAGCTTCGGAGGCCGAGCCTCAGGTTTCGGTACCGAGGCGAGTTGGGAGGAGTAGGAGGAGAGAGGCTAAAGGGTCTCAAAGTATCGTCCTCAATGCCTGGAAATTTCCAAGCTATTAAAGGAGAGAAGGAATTTGACCGGAAGAATGTCCATGGATTCGACAAAAGCCTTGAAATTTAAAGTGAGGGGAAAGCGATCGGAGTTTTTTGATCGGATTCGAGGTGGAAATGCATAAATTTTAGCACCCAAATCGGTCTATTCTGAATCTTTCTTTGCTCGCGATTTAATTCGGAAACGGAGCTCTGAGAATGGGGTGCCTGCAGTCGAAGACAAGTAATATGCCAAGCCCTGACGCAGAATCGGTCGAAAATGAGAAGCTAGATCCGGGTATGCTTGAAGCTGTCGAGTTGTCAATTTCTTTTGGCTACAGTATGTTTTGTGTCTAGTAGCTTAAATATTCACGTTTCATAGTTTTCACGGGCTTTGAACCAGTTACGATGCGATTCTGGTTTGTATTTTCTTACATTTGAGAGCCTTATGTTGTGGTTGGAGATATTTGAGCAGGTTTCTAATCCTCTTCTGCTTTTTCACGGGTTTTATGAGTTATGATGTACTTCTGTCTGTTGCATACTATTGAGTTTTGATGCGTATTCGGGTACTTAGTTTTTTCACGGGTTTGGGTGAGTAATGGCATTTTATTGCTGTTTTTTAGGGATACGAGTAGTTGTTCCACATAGTCAGCGATATTTGAGCAGTTTCTGTGCATAGTTTGTGATGATGAGAGCTCTTATGATTTGTAGGTTTTCATGGTTTGGACGAGGCATCATTTAGTTTTGTTGCATATTTAGTGATACTTGAGCGGATTTGATGCCCGTTTTGCAACGATTAAGCGGTTTTGACGCACATTTTGCGACGTTTGAGTGGGTTTGTTTCACATTTTACGATGTTTTGAGTTGTTTTGATGCAGTATTGTGCATCTGAACCGATATTTTATGTTTTGTGCATATCTGGCGTTGTTTACGTGGTTGCTATTTTTATTTATCAATACGGAAGTGATTTTTTTTTTTTTTTTTAGGTTTACTGTGACAGTTTTACGGTTGTAGAGCTTCCGAAGAAGCAGTGAAGTTACTATCTTACATGTCTTGCAAGCTATAGTTATATGTGTGAATGTGTGATGATTTTCTGCTGAATGTTTATCATAATTTGAATTTAAAACTATGACGTACTATTTATAAGGTCCGCAGAATGTCACGAGATAAATTGTAATATGTAATTAAAGCTGTGATACTGTGTTGTGGCATAGTTGGGGTTGTTTACAGGCCGCATAATATCCCGAGGATTAAGCTTAAACAATTCGACGGAATATGAAGCTAATTTATTGTTTTTGATACAGAAAATGTCGATCAATTTGAGAATGACAGAGTACCTACGTTCAAGGAATATTCACTCGCTGAGCTCCGGGCTGCAACAGGAGGATTTAATAGCGAGAACATTGTGTCTGAGAGCGGCGAGAAAGCTCCGAATACAGTGTATAAAGGAAGACTAGAAAATAATCGCTGGATTGCTGTTAAACGCTTTCCAAAACAATCCTGGCCGGATTCCAGGCAGTTTGCGGTGAGATTTTGAACGCTTGCGGTATTTTTATGTATTTTTCGTAGTTAGGGTTTTCTTTCCAGCTAGGCTTTTCTGCTGTAACAGTGAGATTATGGTTTCTTTCAAAGCTCAGATCTGTAACACTGCATTCTGGACTGGCACACAACATTGTTAGTAGTATTGCTCCACACTTGCCCCTGTAGTTTAGCCCTTGATGGTACTAGCAGCAACAGCTTACCTTTTCCTACTGAATGTATTTCCTGTTTGTCCAACAGGCATTGTTATAAAACCTATTATTGTGCATTATAGCCTTATTTTGCAAGGATTTTGTCTAGATTGTGAATGACTTTACCAGTCTGGAAGCATTTAATCGAAGCAGTGTTTTATCTGTACAGGCTGAAGCAGCAGGTGTTGGAAGAGTCCGACACAAAAGATTAGTGAACTTGATTGGTTGCTGTTTTGAAGGAGATGAACGGCTATTGGTTGCAGAATACATGCCAAATGATACCTTGTCCAAGCATCTCTTTCACTGTATGTACCATCACAGACAACTTATTAGCATTAGTTTTTTTTTTCAATGTATTACAGTCAAATAGTCATTTTGTTTCTCTCTGTAGAACAATGACAGGAAATTTCAATAGGGCTTTACCTCTGACATTTCATTTTATCTATTTGAACATGGCCAATCATCTGGGTACTGTTTTACTTTTAAGTTTCTAAATGTTGTAGATTAAGGGTTGGTTAAAGTTCTCACACCTATTGTTGATAGTACATCTAAATATCAAAACATGCTGCACAGGAACTGCAATTGAATTATCATAAAATTGTAAATTCAAACTAGCAACAATTCCTTTCCCCATTGAATAATAGTTCAAGTGGATAAGTGAGATTTTTATTCAAGTTCCTAGCACTTGGATTCATGGGCAGTTCCAATGGATAGTATACCACCCCAATTTTTAAGTTCCCATTCAGAAATAGCAGAAGTTTGAAAAACATCCTTACCCCCTGAATGGAGTCTCTTAGGAGGATTTTCAGTGGCCTCTGGGAGGGTATTGAAAATTTGCAGCACCTGCTACATGGCAGCACTGAGATTTTTTTTTGTGGGAAAAATATAAATAAATTGCAAATGGTGCGTCTAAAATTGTATAACAGAGTTGAAATATGATATGGTTAAGAGTTAAGACCATTTGACAATAAAAAGATTCTAGATTTAGTGAGCAAATATAGGAAGGCCACCTACAGGGGAACATTGCCTTGCAGAGTGACAAGTTGACATGCTTTAATGGCATTGATTTCCATTTAGTGCATGAATGTGGTGTCATTTCATAGTTATATACGGAATTCTGTCTTTTGGTGTACACTAATGAGAATTTGGTTGAGCTCTAGCTTGTCAATAGTTAACTTGAACATGGCTGCATCCGCATGGCATATAATTCAGCCTATTTAATCTAGTGATTATGTTTGGAAGTCATTGAATAAGGTGATAAATACGAATAAAGGAAAAGGAGTTCTAGCTTTACTACACCAGAAATATTGTGGTATGTTGAGCTTAGTTCTTCACAGAATATCTGCATTATACCTTAAAACATCGAAATACCTATTTGAAGATTTAGAGGTCTATTGATGTTTACTTTTTAAAGTTCTCCCCTTTAGTTCCCATAGCCAATTGATTGTTATTTTTATTATGAATTAAAATAGTTTTACAACTTTAAGTTTTGATACTATATTATCTTTTCACCTTGATAAATTTAGTAAATTTGTTAGAAATATAACTGGTAAGTTCTAATATTTCCCAACATCTTAAAAACTGAAGGGAGATACTGTTTGGTGTTCATAACATTTCAAAGTTATATATAGACCGACCTTACATAATGTTAAAGAGTACCAATTCAAAAGCTGTTGAATTGATCTTTTTACAATGATATAACGTTAGAATCACTGTAACCATGATTTTGCCTCAAAACAGATTGTTTGGGAAACTATACACATGTTCCATGATACAATTGCAAGAGTGACTATAAGTAGGTAATTAAAAATTGTTATGTGATGTAGCTATCTACTGCTTTTAAGAGAACTGAAAGTAAATGGTTAGGCAAGTAGGTTCTAAGGATCATGCTTTTGATTATTCCTCTTTTAACTTTTTTTTGATACTTTTAGAATTAAACTTTTGGTCCACCTGCTCAGTTAAGTTGAAATGTTAGTTTTTTGATGTGTTCCATAGGGATGCATCCCCCCTGAAAAACCAGGCGTCTCCGAGACAGGGATGCCTGGGGAACGTCTCCCCGCTGTTCCTCTGCTGCCTCCAAGTTTTCTCCGCCATTTCCTAGATGTTTCCTTAAAAGGGGGACATTTCTTCCCAGGAAAAACCAAAAGGGAACTCTGGGACGTCCCTGAGACTCCCAGATGTCCCGACACCTTAGGAAGCTCGCAGAAGACTCCCACAGTGCAGCGTTTATTTTGATGATTTTTTTTTAAAAACAAAAGGATAAGGTCACTTCAAAGGGTTATCCCTAACCCTAAGTTGACCCCAACCCCCAAGGCCTCTCAAAAAAGTTATAAGAGAGACATATTGTCTATTCACAAATTCATTGCTACAGTCTGAACTTGAAGAGGAAGAGTGAAGTGAAAGTCCGAGTTTAAGGCTTTGAGCTGCAACTTGCAAGGAGACTTGACATGGAGCTTGGGGATGATTAGAGGCATTGGGCCGTTAGCCATTGACTCATGAGTCATGAGTCATTAGTATTACTATCTAGTATTTACTATTTTGTTTTTGAAGTTTGAAGTTTGAACATTGTTGATTGTTATTATGATTCATGATTATGAAATTTTGAAACTTCTAGTTCTCGTTCCAATGTCTATATTATTTTCAGTGTTCACTATTAAAATTTAATTTAAAAATTTAAAAACTACTACTAGTTCAATGCAATCATTGCAATGTGTTTAAACTTTACTTATTCCTTAGGCTTCTACAGTTATACATCTTTTTATAACTAATTTTTCAAGTACTATATGTATTTCAGCACCACTCCCCCATTGCCCTCCCGCCGCCGTCCCCCTGCTGTCCCCAAACTTAGGCCCCCCGTCCCCCTATCCCCGAAACCCGTTCCCTGTCTCTGCGTCAGGAAATTCCATGGAACATAGGTTTTTTGGCTAGGCTTTGTCACATTTGGTCAAGCCTGGTAACTAAGTTAATGGATGCCGTATACCATTGTGTACCAAAGTATCACAGAAGATGCCTAGATATGCATGAGAGGGAATTGTTTAAAGGAAATAGAATTATTACAGAAAAGCAACCAAGGGCATCACAAGTTCCTCTGGCCAGTCTTTGTAATATTTGGTCAATCCTGGTAACTATGGTAATGGATGCTGTGTACCATTTTGTACTAAAGTGTCACAAAAAATGGCTACATATACACGAGAGGGAATTGTTTAAAGGAAATAGAATTATTACAGAAAGACAACCAAGGGCGTCATGACTACCTTTGAAAGTTACCAAGCAGATTCTCAAATGAATGACGTATGTCTCTGTAGGTATCCACAGGATCTCTAAAATCAATGAGAATCCGTTTTATGCCAATTGAATAGAAGATCAAGTCTATGTTGGGACTGACTTAGAAAGTAATTTTCCGCTGGAACTGCTCAAATTATTCTTTAGGTGGCCTCTTTTGAACTATCAACCAGCAATGTGTTACAAACTCAAAAAAACTTAGGTAATTCTCTTCAAATTTATTGAATATGCTTCTATGACATCCTTATAGCACTATTTTAGGTTCCTTGATAATATTATTTCTATATCACCAGGTGCATCTTTGGTGCTGATGGGACATCCATTCATGAATAAGATTTCATTGTTTCTCAAATTAGGATTGATTGGATACCTTGGTAAATGAATTTGATGCTTCCTTTTGTTCTTTATTGAGAATTATTTATAGCAGGTTTGTCAATCAACATTATTGTGTTATGGATCAATTCCTGCAGTGCAAATGCTCTTTGGTGCTAGTAGAAACATCAAAATTTATCCTCTACAAATGGGATGTTGGGACGTGGTAATCTGGTGGAACTTTTGATGAAGCTTGGTATTTTTGAAACTTTCATGTTTTAGGAAACAGTTGGCCTCCTTGTCCAGTTTACATGTTTTGAAGTTTCAGTGGATATATGTTTCCTTTCAGCCTAATGGATTGAATTTAGTAGATCTATAATGCAGTTTCTGCAAAAATAAAAAAATAGCAAGCTAGTTTTTCTTGCAAAATGTTGTTCTGAGCAACATAGTAATAATTGTGCCATGCAATGCCAATTTTTATGCCTCCCAAATTTGAGATATATGCACTTACCCAGGCATCATTTTCTTTTATATAATTTAAATGATTTTAGTATTTATTGAAAAGCTATTTAAAATATTTCACATCTGTAAAATAAAGTTCTGCACATTTTGAATTTTGTGAAAAGTTCTGACACTGCAATGTAGTACAGTCTCTTTAATAGTTGAGGTCTGGGGACATTACACCTAAACATATAATTTCTTTTGCTTCTAAGGTTTATAACATTGTCCACAGTGAATCATCTCTTGTTGCCTAACATGCTTTGATTAAGATTATTAAAATAAAAATGTAAACAATTTTTGATCTCATACATCAAAAACCATGGATCATGAAACTCAAACATTGATGAAAATGCTGTTTTATTTTATATTTTGGCAGGGGAGAAGCAGCCAATGCCTTGGGCGATGCGATTGAGGGTTGCATATTATATTGCACAAGCACTAGACCACTGTAATACCGAAAATCGACGCATTTATCATGATTTAAATGCATATAGAGTGCTTTTTGATGAGGTGAGGCCTTATGATCAGGAAAATCTTTTATTTGTGAAGGAAATATGTTCCCCCCAGTTTCTTCCTATAAAAGTTGACAGATCTTGGTTTTCTAAATTTTTCAGTATATGCTGATTTGAATAGTAGGGAATATTAAATTCTGGATATGCTGGTGTCCTTCGCATGCCAACTAGCTTACTTTTTTAATTACTTTCTAGCATTTGAAATTTTAATATTAGGCTCATATCTTCCATATATGAAGTTTAGCCAATAAAAGAAAGGTTTAAGTTTTGTCTTGATGAACATCCAACAACCACCATGGATCTACAAAACTGAAGCATGAAATATTATTTTCAAAAATAAAATGAAACTTCAGATTTTAATAAAGGAATAAATGATCTATTCTATGAGGGTGGCTGTTTGGAAGTCTGTCTTTTGGGGAGTAAACAGAGGGCTCACAGAGAAAAACAAGCTGGTACACCTTTCTGGATTCTTCTCACTAGGCCACACCATTTGTTGAATGTGCGATGGTGTTTTGCAGGCCTAGATATCCAGACACAAACTTTTATAGGATAAATTTTTTATTGCACACAACTAGAGGGATTACCCTTGGCTACTTTGATTAAATAATCTCTATGGTGCTTAGATGGCTGAGAAAATTTGTAAGGGAAAAACATGCATTGTGTACTTAAATTAATTGTTGTAGGGTTATGGCAAGCTAAGATACAGAGGATGTAACATACAACTAATTATATTTAAGGACCACAAAAATAAAGAGTGGTTGGGGGCTAGAGAGTAATCTAACTCATCTCAAATTCTATAAGATAACTTAGCATGTGTTCCTACAAAGATTGAAAGTACTCACTCCACATCATGAATAATATCAAGTTAATTGTATTGTGCTCAAGAATAATATCAAATACAACATAAGATGATAACAAAGTGGTAAGAGATAGCCAACTTATAGGCACATCATAAATGTGGGAAACCCTGACGTTAAAGGATTCCAGTTATACTAAACTCTGAAAATAGAATAATACTATGATGCTTTGAGACCACAAGTCAACTACCGGTCCTTACAGACAAATTAATAATATCTTTGAGCCCACAAGTCAAGTACTGATCCTTAGAGACAAACTAATAGTATCTTTGAGACCACAAGTCAAGCAGTAAAGGTGTTGCCACAGATATTATAGCACTAAAATTAACCCAAGCTATTTGAAAAAATAAAAACAACTACTTTTAATTACTAGAAAAGAGAAACCAAGTAAACTATTCGTCACAACTGTCATTGACAAGATATCCATGGCAAGGCTTTTGCATTATTTATCAGCAAAAATTTCATATAATGATTAAACATGTTACAGGAGAATATATATATTTTAGTTAGCTTAATGTGTCATCTTCATTACATTTAATTGGCATATTTCATATTTAAAGGTGGAGGTACTGTGCATTGGTGAATCTTATTTAGAATATTCTACTTATGACATATGACATATGTGCATACACACAAATAAACACATATACAGCCTTCACCTTTATAGATTGCTCACTATTCATGGTATGAGGCTTCTTGTTTATTGTAATAGACATTTCTGCATTGAGATGGAAAACAGGAATGCTTTGACTCAAAAGTTAAATGTTTTACTGCTTTACCTGATAAGAGTGCTCTCATGAATGCCAATCAAAGAGAAACAATACAAGATAAATTCGTTACAGATATGGTAGTTGATTGCTGCAACCTGTATGTAATCATACCGCAACAATTACCATGAAAAATAAAAAGGACTTAAGTACACTACATACTTTACAATAATTCTTCTTTTATCAAGTCATCTGTTTCATAGTGAAAATTCAATGGCAGCAATAATATTTTTGGGAATAAATTGGCAAACCAGAGGATAAAGTTTTTTTCATTTAATCACACTTTAATTAGGAAACATCAGAAAATTTGGGTCAGGGTTGGCTTTTTTGAAAAGAAGAAGCTGAAAATTCTTAATATATAGTAAAAAAAACCACTAAAAAACATGATGTATTGTGACTACTGTTGTTATAACTATTTTTTCCCAATTTATTTGCAGATTTTTGGGTCAAAATCGTTTTGCAAGTTAATGAAAATATCACCATAGTATCTGTAATTAAATTTTTTGCCTAGATCTTCTGTTCCCAAAGGAAGTTGATTTCTAATGACAATAGTTAGGAAGTAGTGCAGGGTCTAGATGTATGACCATGGTGGTTGCCTTGGAGCTGGAAAAATGAGAAGGCTAGAAACTGCTATTCATGAAATATAGGTCCCACCACCTAGATGCAATGAGTGGTAAGGGGAACATTTATGGTTGTGAGAGAAGGGTTCTTTTGAACCGTGACTCATGAAATATGGGTCAATGAAGATTGACTCAAAACTATGCATTTGAATCCCAATAGATCATCACATGATAAGGCATTTGAACTTCTATGAAGTTGGAAAATGTCAGTTAAATTCTGGGTGGTCTAAATATTTCTGGGGAGCTTGGACCTAAATGGTTTGAGCGTAGACATAAACTCTTTTTTGTTTATTCATTATTGTTTACTTTTTCCTCTTTATTTTCTCCGGATCTTCGTCTTTCACAGCTTTAGGCCTGTTCTTACTCATCAGCTGCTAAAACCCTTAAGCAAAAATATTGACATTCTTTATCAAAACTAGAGAAAATTATACTATCTGTAAGTCTGCTTTTGACTGCAATACGGACCTTCCAGATGTACTCCAACAGCCTGTTAATATCAATACAGATAGATTCCGGTAGTGTGTTCTTGGCCTGTTAATACACACTGAGATAACAAGGCTGTAAGGATTGTTGTATAAAGGGTTCAAGTGGCCAGCTGTCATTGCAGGTTTTTTTTTTTTGTCTTTGCTTACTTGCCCTAGTTTCTGCAACTTCTCTGAAATTATGTAAGTTCCTTCTATGAAGCTATGGCACTGGAAGTCATAGCATTGGATGACGTGGTGGACTCCCTCAGTTGGCTAGAGGTGATGATAATGGGTACACTCCCTCGGTTGGCTGTATATGATGATAATAGGTTTCACTTTTCAGACAACCTTATATGAGGAACAGAGATCTTAGACGTACACTTTGTGTGCATAGACAGCTTGATAACATAAAAACTTGGCTCAGATGGTTGTAAATGGAAAATATGTGTCTTAATGACCACATGGTGTGCTCTAATGTTCTAGAACTCAAAGAATTAGTCATTGATGCTAGATAGCCAGAGATTGTTAAGGTTATTGAAAATTTCCAGTCCCTCTCTGCAACTTCTCTGAAATTGTGTAAGGGTCTTCTTCAAAGCTATGGCATTGGAAGTCATAGCATTGGATTCATAATCTACAATTGTGAAGTTTTAGCATTTGAAATCATCGCCCATGGTCCTGAAGTCCTAGGATTGAATGCAACAGTCCATAGTTACTGCAGCAGTTTCTTCATCTGAAGCTTGTCTTAAAACAATTTCTTATAGGTGGGTATGCTGCAATTGTAGTTTCATGGACCAAGCTGAAAATAGTTTCTTGATCACCTGCAAAACATTTAAGTGAATTCCAGAGGACTAGAAAATACATAGATATACGAATTTGAATGGTTTGATTCTTGTACACCTCTTCAGAAAACATTTGCCCATGGTTGGATATTTTAGAAAATATTGTGCTTTGTTTCTCTTCAGGCACATGGTCTGATATCTAAATGTGCAATAGTTCAGGAGTATTTTGCCTCTTTCTTCTAGCCAATGTGCTGATCAAAATATGATTTTCATTCTAGTTGTGCTTTTCTTCATTTGAGAAGGCATAACATAATGGTATGTTCATGGACAAAGCTTTATAGAATGTTGAAGGAATATAAAATTTGAGCAAGGCATTCAAGCTATTTAAAGTTGTTTTTGAAAAGGTTGTAGGCATTGCATTTAGCAGCATGAGTTTCAAAAGAAAATCTCCCATTTAGGATGATCCTTTGATGAATATATGATTGTAAACATGGAATCCATGACGATAATAGTGAATGAAGTATTATTCCTCATCGTTTTGTTTTGCTTTGATTAACAAGTGAATGTAAACAATAGAACAAAATAAATATAATCCAACACTATATTAATTGTATTGGGGTGAGCACAAATATTGCCTGCATAAGAGATGACAGAAAAAAGGTTAGCTGTCCCGTAGAACAAAGTCAGGGTAGCAAACCCCTAATACTCATTGGCATGCACATGAAAATCATTCAACACTACATCTCTGAAATGGCTCAAGTTAAGAGCAACTGGAGGAGATATCCTTATCAGCATATTTAACAGGTCTGGAAAATTTGATTGTCCTAGAGGCAGACAAAATTTGGAAATCTAGAAATTTCGAAAAGATAGGAAATCTGGAAAATTTGATAAATTTTCTGGAGGATTTGAAAAATCTAGTCTGAATCAGACTAATTGCACTGGCCCAAAAAAGTTTGGATCTGGCTGGATTTGCTAACAATGCTTGGCAGCACAAGTGAAAATTCATCTATAACATCTAAGCTCAAAGACTCTCTGGAGAAATAGAAATCTGGTGCTATGGATCCAATTGCATTCTCCGGATTGGGTGCAGAGAGGAGTGACTTTTAACATATGTTATCTACTGTCTTAATTTTGTAAGTTAGTTGCAGATCAGTCCAGCTGTTGGACAGTCTTGCAGTGAGAAAAATTATTAAAATCACTGCAGCGATTATAGCCACACATGTTGTTATATTCATTTGTATTCCTTGATGAAATTGGCTTGTTGGCTTTTAAATACTGTTTTTCACTGAGGGTACTGAAAAGTGAACAGCAGCCCTGATATATATATATATCCTCCTCATATATCTAATTCCTCATATTTTTAATTTTTTTGAGATTCCGAAGCAAAATTTGTTTTGAAATTCTTGTGTTAACATAATTTCTACATGAACACCAAATGAGAATTATATTATGAGTTTGCTGTGACTAGATTATCATATTAGAATGATGATAGGCTAGAGGGAGTTGCTTCACAGAAAATAATTGTTGAAAGATCTCTATGTAAGGGAAATATGCTTTTTGTGTGTTATTTTTAAAGTGGAATTTCTTTCCTTGCTTTGAATTCTAGGAGTTTTGATGTTATCATGTTGTGGTTATAATTAGGAAATCCTTGAAAAACACTTAAGAAAGATTCATTTGCCTATGCCGCTGGAGCAAAATTAAGGTATTCTTGGTGTGCCTTGTGAACATTAATCAGAAGTTGTGGAATCTATGAATTTCTGGGCTAGAAATTGTGATAGTCTTAATTTCAATCAAAGTTCATCATAGTTTGTGGTAACTGGTAAGCATTCTTTCTGTTGCATTTATTTTTCAAAATGACAGCTATGGCAAACAAGTCCTAAGTTGATTGGGTGCTAAAGCTGGAATGACAGTTTATCCATCCTTGAAAACAATAGTTTGCGATGACAAAAAAGTGATTTTAAAAGCTTGTTATTTTAGATGAGGGATATCTTTTATATTTTTCATGAAAGAACATATTTTGTACTCTTAAACTTTTATTTCAAATTATCCAAAGTCAAACAACACAACTGAAGTAATTTCTTATTGTTCTATTACAGCAGCATCTTCTTTGAGAACGTAATCAACTTGTTTGGTGTCCATTATGAGGCATATTTTTCGTCACAATCTTAGTTTCTTTCAGCCTTTAGCACTAAATACTTGCAGTCCTTGGGGATAATCTTTTTTGAAGTAGATTCCCAAAATGCTTGTATGTTGTGGGAAAAATATACAACTGCATGTCGAATTGTTGAGTATATGTTGTCACTTCTACCTGCGTCTTGTGACGAATTCCTGTAATATAGACTTGGCCATATAGCCATTTGTGTCTTGAAATCAACCATGGAAATCCTAGCAGCAGCTTTTATCCCTTTATGCTGGTTAAGTCTCTTTACTTGCGTAATTGTTACTTTGACTACTTTACTTATATTGGTATTACCTCTCCACCACTCTCAACACCTTGGAATATGGTCCCCCCCAGTAACAGACTAGCTAGTCTCCCTTTTAGGTTTTAGTAGGATCACACAATGTTACAAGACTTGGCTTTTCTTGGACTCGGTAAACTGATTTTTGACCCAAACTTGGTCTCAGCACCTAGATTCAGCCAAGACTTGGCAAATTGAAAAAACCATGAAATTTAGAGATTTTTAAGGATTTCAAATTTGTTTCATGCACCCTTTGATAAATAAACTTTAAAAATACACTATAAAGCTATAAACTAATCAAATAGAAGCTACTTTGATCACATACACAAGTATACATCAATCACATGAGTATAAAAGTGGATTTTAGTTGAAGGAAACAATATTGTTAGATAAATAAATTATAAATATGGTCATATGTATACAAAACTCATGGATCATGAAATCCATGGCATCAAAACAAATATCAAAACTAAAACTACAAGTCTATGGCTTAGATGAGCCTATATCATTGGTCCAAACATCATAACAAGTCTTGTGTTGGCATCTAAGATAGGTCCTTGATAATGATACAGCCATGATATTTGTTCGTTCCTCTTTTGCCATGGTTATCGCCTTTGTGTTTTGATCCTTTTGATCAACCCATGCAAGGTCCTCATCGTTGAAGATGAGATCTTCAACCTCACTAATCCAATCTGGTTATGGATCAACCTCCTCTAGAGTGATGAGAGATAAGTTAGTGTCTGAGATTTGTTTGTGGCGAAGGCAAAAGTTGTAATGAACATGAAACAAGATTATTCAACCTTTGCATTGACAACTTATTGCACTTCTTGGAATTTATGTGCTCAAACATACTCCAGTTGCTTTCGTATCTTGAAGCATTGCATGGTTGGCTAAAGACACAAATTGCAATCCTTTGAAGATTTGGCACCTTAATATCAAACCTTACCCACCATGCATTTGAAAGGAAAAGAAGAAAAAAACAATCTCATTGTTCAACTTTGAGTTTCAATATGAACATAAAAAGGAAAAGTTTTAATAATTGAACTTAAATTATGCCCTTAATACGTTTTTACTTGGCTACAATGTTCTCCTCGTTGTCTTGCATATTTTTCATGCGAAGAGGTCTCCTTCTGCAAGTGTGAAGATCTCAATCTCAATGATTATTTGCACTTTAATTTGAGGATCAATTGCCATCCGCTCCATGATTGCGTAGAGCCCACTCAGGCCTTCTCATCGGCGTTGAAATTTGGGCAGAATTGGAATGTTGGATTGAAGAAATAGGTCATTGCATGTAAGGGCTTGTGATGTTGAAAGTGCCATAATTGATCATTGATGTTCCACATGGGACTATACTTATCCTCAACACCATCATAAGTGGATTTAATGGCTTCCTTTGCTTCCTTTGCCCCATCCATGCCCTCGTATATGTAACCCATTGCAGGCTTCTTTCCATCAACAACTCATAGGAGAACAACTAAAGGCTTTGTTAACTCCAGTTATTGTGAAACATTAACATAAGTAAGTGATAACTAAAATAAGCAAATGGAACCAAAATATGAACAAAAATGAACAAAAATATAATGGAAACTTACTTCTACAATCTCCTTGGTTGGAAAAGCCAAAAATTGTGCTCATAAAAAATCTAATCAACCTCATCAACCCTTGCATAAGATGATGTAGACTACTCCTCACTAACAAACTTGTGTTTGAAAACGACCTTCTTTGTTTGTGAATTTTGTCATTAGGTTGAGGACCCAAGTGTGATTGTATATGTATTTACAAGTATTTTTAGCATACTCCATACGTGCATTGATCTGTGAAATCTTGCCAAGATCCTTCAATAGGTTAAGACAGTAAGCAATACAAGGTGTTTAGATTAATGATGGGTTTCTATTCATGAGAAGTATAACTATAACAATATAATTTGCTGTATTATTTGTAACTATTTGCACTACATTCTTCTCATCCATCTTAGCCAAGATTCCCTCCAAAGCCTCACAAAAGAATTCAACATTTTTTTTTGTTTTTAGAAACACTGATTGATTTCAAAAAGAAAATTAGTGATTCAATAAAGTAGAAATTAAAAATCTTGATTACTTAAAACAATGGATTTCAGGGAGCACAATCATTCGAGGAAGAAACAAAGAAATTCAACAATGTTTTATTTCTCCTATATGTCCAACCATTAGTCATGATGTGCAGCCCTTTTATTGTATTTCATCATGTTCGTCAATTTTTTTGCTCTCATTAGCCACGTTTTGAGTCAAATGGAGCCCTTCTCCTCATCATTAGGGGCTTTGAATCTGGTCTTACAAATACGAATGGCATGTCATGTTTTGCCAATAAGGAGACTGAAAACAAATTAAATAAACTATTTTAAAATTCAGAGTAACTTTAAATTTTGCATACCTATATGTGAAAATTCAAGTGACAAAAAAATCAAACTATATATTTTAAAGTAAAAAAAATTTGCTTAGTCGTATAAAGTGGAATGATACAATAGAACTAGAGGTCTTCAATTGTGTTTCTTGTTGTGTCATGCATATCCTTGTTTTGACCCATGCTCTCAAGTGATGGTTGGGCTCTTGGAGTAGTGCATGGAGCAATATATGAATCCAAATTAGATGAAGACCCATGAAGTCTAGGCCTAATACCAACACTACTATTGCCACTGCCACTACTTAAAGTTTCAAGAAATGGAGAAATGGAAGAAGAGTCTCCACCAATTGCCGCTTTCTCTTTTTTTAATTCTTTTTTTTTGTTAAATGTCTTTAATTGGCTTTGTATATCACATATAACTTTAGGATGGTTTAGCATCTTGGCATGGTATTTATGTAGGGTGATGCTTCAGTTGGTTAATGCCTCCTTTAAGTTTTTTTTTTTTGCAATGGACATCAGTTTTCTCCTCTTGATTTGTCTCATGGATAGCATATTTGAATATTTCCAACAAAGATTCGTTCTAATTGGGGTTGACATTGTGATTGGAACAATTTGTAAATGTAAAGTATGTTGCAATAAGATATAAATGGAAAATAAATTAACATTTACGGCTTTTAATAAAAAATAAGAAAAAATAAAAAATATTTAGGGTTTGTAGCTATAAAATTTAAAAAATTACAAAAACTAGGGTTTGATAGCCAATGTTTGTTTTTTGTTTCATTAATCTAAAGTGAAAGAGCAAAAAACAAATGCAAAACACAATGGAAAGTTAAAAACAAAAAGCTTCAAAATACAAAATTACCTCTTCAAATTTGCTCTAAATTGATGATAGGCTATGGTAGGCTCTTCCAAATTCTTCGTAGTCTCCTTTAAGTTTAGATGCACCAAGGGCTGCTAAAAACCCACCCAAATGATCTTAAATCACCATATGGCATGTATTTTTTGCTTCAAAACTATTTGTTTTCTCTTCATTGTGCTTGAAAATCAAATGAATGTGCTCTTAAGGTGTGAGAGGTCATTTTAAGTCTTCTTGTTTTTCATTTTACCTACCATGGCCGAGTCATCTCCTTGGGACTTGCTAGATCCAGTGAGTCTGGCAGATTTGGTGAGTTTCACCAGACTTGCTGGTACTTGTTTCAGGAGTCCTTGGGACTCGTTTAGTGCCAACTGCCTTGGGACTTGCTGAGTCTTGGAGAATCTGGGCAAGTCTTGTAACTGGGATCACATTGCCTTTCAAAGGAGCCATGTGGTGGATTTTATGAAGCTGACCTAATATGAAAATATAATATCCGGTTTAAAATCACAGTAAACAATGCTCACAATTGAGATCTGAAATTATGCAGCTGGACATTAGTAGTTTTTAAAAATTTGAATAAATTGTTAAACTGTATCTGGAAAAGCTAAAATATGATTTTTCTGCATCCTGAAGTCTAGATTTTTGAGAGTGATTTGCATAAGTTTGGAACCACTGGACGCCTCACTTCCAAGAATGTTGCAAATCTGAAATTCTGAACTTTAAAGGTAAAATAAAAATCTGAATTTTCTGAAAAAAGCTCAAGACTGTTTGAGCTACAAAGAACATACTACAAAAAGTATTTGAACACTCTTTTGTAAATTTCTTTGTAACATCTTATTCTTGTATAATAAGTAGTGTCACTTGAATTATTTTTTCCTTGTATTCTTGATACTCTGTTTTTCTGTCGATGAATATCCATGCAATTTTCATCATACATAATAATATCTACTTGTCTAGTTTACTAGTGGCTTCCAAAGAAGGTAGATAGTATGTTGGACATTTTTAAGTTTGAACTGTGATTTGCACAATTGCTACTCATACCTGTGAGTTTATGTTTGTTTCTGATTGTTTGGTCCTTTGGGTTATGTGGTCCATAACAACTTAATCTTCACGCATGTCGATTCTTCATACTGCACTGTTTATTTTCAAAAGAATATTCCATATCTAATACTCATGTTATTGTATCGCACAAGATGATGAATATAAGGCACCACTGGCAACCTCATAAGTGGTGCTGCCTCTTTGAATTTCTTCTTGTCTTGTCATATCTGACAGCAGGGACAGATCATAAAACAATTCAAAAGGAGCAGGGAATGCTAAAGCAGTGCTAGAAGGCAATTCTGAAAATAACATTAAATTTCATAACAGCACAGAGGTAAACATTGAGCGATACGAACAACTATTATTTACCAACAGAGCTTGGTATAGGTAACACAAATAACACTCATTTATAAAGAGCAACTTTAGGATAGAAATAGAAATTTTAAAAGGCATCTTCCTCTTTTACAATCATTTAGTAGTAATACACTTCTAACCCATGTTCACCTTCTTATTATCAGTAAGAGATTATGTGTCTCATTTAATCATAATGTGCATGATTACAATTCAAAACAGCGTATCTTCCCTGCTGAAGTGTCATGCACATGAGCCTATACACATAAAATATGCCTTCCTCCTAAGAATAACATTTTGAAACATGAGCTTTTTCTTGAAACTAGTCCATGGGAGAAAACCAATGGCTAGGTGATTCAGGGCTTTGAAATAATTGTTCTTGCACTGCGTCGTTGATAGCATTTTTCTATGAAATTAAAGGCGTCCATTTGCTGGTTAATACAATGGTTCTGAACAATTATGTTCCCTAGCATTTCTGTTTATTTTGGGTGAGACAATTTGAAGATTAACTTTATTGCATGAAATGTTTTATTGTCATTTTTGATGCTGAACAAATATCTATGTTGTGGGATTGTTCAGTTCTGTCAAATCAATTTTTATAATGTGAAATTTATGGTTTATTTCACTTTTGTTTCTTAGGATGGTGATCCTCGACTGTCAAGCTTTGGCCTAATGAAAAACAGCAGAGATGGAAAAAGCTATAGCACTAACTTAGCGTACACACCTCCTGAGTTTCTCAGGACAGGTATCCACATCATCTTAAGTGCTTTTCAATCATAATTTTTGTCTATTACAGTGGGTAGAAATTTGTTTTCCTGTAAAGCCTAAGTACGGACTTTGTGTTAACTAGATGATGCCATTTTCTTCTAATTCCAAGAGGAATATCCCTGACATCTAATTATATATATTTTTAGATTAAAAAATTCTTTTTTGTGTTTTAAGATGAGAATCCGAATCATATTTATACAGAGTATGTATCCCATATTTCTATGCGTTGATCATTGGATTCATTTTGTTGAGGCACTTTGCATTGCTTTTTGCTTTCATAGATTCATGATCTCTAATAAAATAAACTGACATATTTTCTATCTTAAAAATTGAAATTCAAAACTAAAGTTTCCATTTTTAGACCCATATCGACATTTTCTTAATCTATAGTCCTTGTACCATCTAATCTATCCCTTAACATGTTGAGAATGATTGTTTATTATTTTTCTGCTGTTGTTTTCCTTGCTCAGCGATGAAAAGGTTATTATCTGCAATCAATGGAACTAACAAGTAATTTTGTTGATTAGAATAGTACTAACTATAATGATCTAATGTTACTCTGTATGGATTATATATAAAATGTCGGTTTTACTGTTAGAATTTTGAAAAGTGAGCTATTTAATTTGCCATCTTGCTTTAATTTGATTTGTTCCTTGTGCATAAGGTTGTTTTTGTGGTCAATTTGTTTCAAGAAATATGGAGACACAAGTCACATATGATGAATGTTCTTGCTTGTTGATGCAGGTAGAGTGACTCCTGAGAGTATCATATATAGCTATGGGACGGTTCTTCTGGACCTACTCAGTGGAAAACATATCCCGCCTAGTCATGTATGCCTCTCTCTCTCTCTCTCTCTCTCTCTCGCTCTCGCTCTCGTGTGTGTGTGCAAACATACATAATTTTTATGCTCTCAGATGCTTTAACTGTGCACACCTCTTTTTCAGACTAATGGCTCTTTTCCACGCACACATGTCATTGTATTAATCCGTCTCGTAGGTGTCCTATGTATAGGTACAAAATGATCCTTGAGGTGAGCATAGCTGTCCCAAGCCATCACATCAAGCAATGATGCTTTAACCAACACCTTGCAACTTAGCATCCATTAGTTACCATCATTATGCCCTTTGAAGCCAAAAGTAAATCAACAACAAACAGTGTGATAGCATAAACAAGAACGCATCTTTCATGTACTTTATTGCCTGTCAAGAAGACTGGTATATATGAATCTTTAATCTTGTTGCCTTTAAGATTTTACCTACCAGGCTTTGCAAATTTTAGGTGAGTTTGGTCCTCTTCCTCCCTGCCAGTTTTGTGTTTTTAACTTTTTAGCACATTGAAATGAAAGGCAGAAGTAAAGATCTATTACTAAAGGCAGAAGGATATACATTTTTATACAGCTTTACTAAACTTTAATGTATAATGCCTGATGGATTATGGATACAAAAAATATGAATTTATATGTTTTGCTGATTAAATTGATCTCATTTCAGCTGATAGTATGGCATATGTGATGCTTCTACTTTTTCCTGCAATTGTTGTCAAAATTATACTAATAGTGAAATCACTTGGATATCATTTTCCATTTATTGCCATAATAGGATTTTCACTTAAACTTTTTATGCAATAATTAGGTTTTTTATGGAGGAGTTACTTCGGCATTCCTTTTGCTATTGTATCCAGAATTTGTATGGTGCCTTACTGACCAAGTTTAAGCATTTGTGGACATTAATATAGTTTTCCCTTTATTCCTTGCTCCCATTCCTTGTCATTTGAATATCAATAAACATATTTTATGTTATCAATATCATGACTTGTAATGAGCAACCCTCTGGCAAATGTTTCTTGTTTGTTTCCTTATTGCCTTTGAACATCACATTTTATGACTACTTTCAGTCTTTATTATAGTTTAGACCACCAGTCTTCATAGTTTTTCCCTTCATTCCTTCTCCCCATTGCTAGTGATTTGAGTAGAAATGCTATTAGGTAAATCACGCGTAATCTTTGTGATTGTCTGGCAAATGTCTCTTGTGTGTTATTATTTCGTTTGAACCCACATTTTATAACACTTCCAGTATAATATTTTGAAATTAACGTCTTGTGGTCTCATGATGAAAAGTTAATATAGGCTTTTTCTGTAAAAGATAAAAGTTATTTTTTATTGCTTTTGTTGGTTGTTAGAGGGGGGGTTCTATTGGGGACCTCACCGCACATATAGAGAAAATCAGCATATACAAAAAAACAGAAAAGGCGCATATATGAGTGTCACAAGAGAAAAAAGCACTTCTACTCAAAGTCCACAAGTGGTGACAGGACATACAAAGCTAATCCAGTCAGGCCAGATCCTCACAAGGGGCTGCCAACTGAAAAAACTATTAAAACAAGAATTCAAAAAGTCAATGCTCTGCATCACAGCCAAAAACAAGGACTCACCAATGGTCAGTCTATGTCCAGCAATCCCTATACATCCTTGTGGCCAGCAGAGCCTGGAGAAAGACCACCCACTCTCCCACCTCTGTAACCCTTGGAAGCATCTGCACCCACGCCAGCAGAACTGTTTTCTCTCTTCAACTTCTAAACATAATCCCACCCAGTAACAAAATTGAAATCTGGGGTCAATTTTCAAACATTTTGATGATCTCCTAAGGTTATTATCCCACAGGGAAGGTAGGATGAACTGACTGGAAATTTCTGAATTGCCTTCCTTGCAAGTGATCCTAAGCACACTAACAAGCATAGCTAGAGTTTTTGCAAAAAGAAGCCAACTCCTCCTGCTAATAGTTTTCTTTCACAGAATCCTCAGCTTTACCTGCAACCCATTAACAGAAGCCTTATTCTACCTCCTTCCCAGCCTGGCTGAAAAAAACATGATCCTGAGCCTATGATCTGCAGCAACCACCCTATGAAAGGGGTCCTGTACAACTCCTCCAAGCTGTTTCAAACATTGCTTTGTCATCAAATTGAGCACAACTCTGCAAAATTTGCAAGCTGAACATGGACAGAAAATGTCCAAAACATTGCTTAAGGGAGCACTCCCCATGTGGCCCACCATTCAATACACCAGGGAGAAAGACCAATCACATGCTTTGGGAAACAATGGCCATTCCATCAAGAGAACTTCCTTAGTATGCAACGATAAGGGCCATGCAACTGTAGCTAAAAATGTGAAATATTCAATCACATAAAAGAATTAAAAAATAAAATGATCAAGATGACAAGATCCTACAAAAGACGATTACATGATTTTATCTGCTAACAAGAGTGGGGCTTAATTACTCCAAGTTTGCAGTGTATTGCCAACTTCTGGCGTGAAGGGGAAATGCTCAATGCTTGTATTAGCCAGGAAATCTGCCATTTATTGCATTCTTTATAGTAATGGGAATACAAGATGTCTTCTTCAAAACTTTTGCAAAGTTTAAGAGCTTTGGCCAAAAAACTCCTGATCTTTTAACTTTGAGTCCCCTCTTTATCAAGTCCATTTGTAACCAATATGTCCAACAGTAACCAATATGGAATTGCCTTCAACTTTCTTTTTGTTACACCTCACCAGTACAGCTATTTAAACTTTCCAACAGCACCTCCCATTGTGCCACATTATTATTTTTTAAGCCTAAAAAGGACACTTCCTTAACCAGCTGACCCCTAGAATCTTGCAGAAGGTATCCAGGTCCAGTTGGACCTGGGTTCCCTCAAGATTTTCCATTGAAATTGAGCTTAAAAACGTCATCCAGGGGTCTCAACCATTTTGGATTTTTTCAATGAAAGTGTTTATCGATTATCCCTTCAATGGGGGAAAATGTCTTGTTTATTGTTAATAAGGTTGTCTTCTGTAGATTTGATGGTTGGTATTGTTTAGTCTTTTATATGTGTTTATGCAGTAAAGGTTGAAATTGGTTAAGCTTTGATGTCCAGGTCTGTGATTGTTTGGGAAAAAGCTGGAATATATAATGAGCTAGCATTGATGTTGCAGGCCTTAGATTTGATTCGTGGAAAAAATGTCTTGGTGTTGATGGATTCTTCCTTAGAAGGACAATATGCGAATGATGATGCAACTGAGTTAGTTGGCCTGGCTTCAAGGTGTTTACAGTCTGAACCACGAGACAGACCTAGCACTAAGTTTCTTGCAACAGCATTAGCCCCACTTCAAAAGCAGACAGAGGTATGCTAACATGCCAGAAGGAATTATAGCACAATCATTTTCTTTCAGAGGTCTACCTATGAATAAATTTTGCTGATATCAAGACTATTGCTGCCTTGCACAATACAGGTTCCATCCAATGTACTGATGGGTATAAATAAAGTAACATCATCTCTACCAGTAATGCTCTCTCCACTTGGAAAGGCTTGCGCGAGGATGGATCTTACAGCTGTACATGATGTGCTGGTTAAAACAGGATACAAGGATGATGAGGGTGCAGAGAATGAGGTATTTGTTTCTTTTTGCATTCATTTAATAGGAGTTTTTAATATTCAAACTAATTGAATCAGTCTAACTGTCATGCTTCATTTTTTGGTTTGATGCTTTTGCTAATGGTCAGAAACCTTAGCGTTTGCATTTCTTTGTTTTGCAAAATTGAAGCTATCTTTTCAAGAGTGGACTCAGCAAGTTCAAGAGATGCTAAACACAAAGAAATTTGGGGACATTGCCTTCAGAGACAAGGACTTCAAGACTGCTATTGAATACTACTCCAAAGTACGTTGGATATTCGATTCCAGTTCTATTAGTGTTGAATTTTTGAATTCTAGTTCACTCTGCTTTTTTTTTGGTCTTGACCTTTCAGTGGTATCCTTTGATTAATATCTTGTATTTTCTTGATAAGGACTGATCTCAATTGTTTTTTCTTTTTCCTTTTATTATTAGCATAGTTGCCGTGAGACTGGTACTGGTACTGGTATGGGAGACTGGTACCGGTACTGGTACGCCTTTTTTTTGAAAATAGGAGACAGGGGTATTTGGAGACCCCATTTTTTTTAATATAAATAAAAAATTAATAATTTATAGAAATCTGAAAATAAATTTAGTAATTTATAGAAATCTGAAAATAAATTTAGTAATTTATAGATAATCTGAAAATATGATGACATTGAACTTTCAAAACAATAATTTAATCACTCTTAGACATGTCAAATACATTATGCTTTAATTTTTAAAGTTTCAAATGTTTAAACTTCAAAGTTTTTTAGGTATTTTAGTGGGAGACGTCATTATTTGCAGCAGGAGACGGCAGGGTACTCAGGAAACTTCAGCAGAAGTCTCCAGCCTCCTGGAGACGTCTCCGGAGACTGTACTGGTCTCCAAGACGCGTCTCCGTCTCCGAGATGCGTCTCTGAGGGGGGGAGACGCGTCTCCCGGCAACTATGATTATTAGTTATTAGTTATTATGTTAGACATGAATCAGATATTTTGACATGTGATATTATGATTCATCATATCTGCATCTGGAAGAATGGTTATCCCTGGCCTCAAGCTGTTTATAAAGTACAAATGTGATTGACTGAAAAACCCAAGATCTGAAATCTCAGTAATCCAGCATTAAGGGTCAGTTGCATACACAATCTCAAACAGTATATTAGAACTAATTTATATTCTTATTTTTTTTTTCACAGTTAGTCAGTGTTATGACGATGCCATCTCCAACCGTCTTTGCAAGGCGCAGTTTGGCTTACTTGATGAGTGATCAACCTGAACTTGCCCTCCGAGATGCAATGCAAGCACAAGTATGTCAACCAGAGTGGCCGACAGCTTTTTACATGCAAGCTATAGCCCTTGCGAAGCTTGGAATGGAAACTGATTCACAGGACATGCTAAGGGACGGGGCTGCATTAGAATCAAAGAAGCAGAACATGCGGCATAATAAGTAGCTTTATTCGGTTACTACATAACATGACAGAGAAATGCTGACATGGTTAGAAAGAATTACTTTATTATCGTCTCATCACAGGTAATTTATTATCTTATGTATATCATGAATTGGTTAATCACTGGTTTTCTGTACAAATCTAAAGCTTAGGCAGACAAGGAAATGAGGGAAAAACTATGTAACTGCACTTATTGTCTATCTTTATCAAGATAAGGAGAAATGGTGCTAGGTTAGCTTTTATTGGTGGGTAATAATTGGTATAGTGGTAAAATCTGCAGCCAAGTTACTGATAAGATTCTAATTCCAGTAAACTATTTCAATATTCACCGCTGCATGTCGGCTTGTAAAAATTGAGTGGTAGATGGATGGATTCTGCCTACGAGCGAATTTACATATAATCTTATTTTTACTTCATTTAACTGGTATATACCATCAATAATATGTTGAAGTCCCTACTAAATTATATATGTTAGCGATAGTAGTATCATATATGTTGTAACCTTCAAAGCAAAGGCATGTTACACATTTTGGAATATAGAACTGATAGTCTCTCGAGATACTCCATTAAAGATACTCTCAGCATTTTATCAAATTTCCTCACTGACTTGTAGCTTCAAGTTGTCACCTCTTTCCTTCTGGATGGTTGCATTTGCATTATGCTTATAAAGGATACACTTACATATCAATTTGAGAATTATGTGTGGATATCTTTCAGTAGGGAGATATCAATGGTTGACGTTGAATATATTGCTTTCTATTGTAAAAGTTGTTTTTAAAAAATTTTTGCCCTTTTGAATCATTTTGACTAACCAAATTTCACATTCTGAGAAATGTGGATAACTTTCAGTAGGGAGATAACGATGGTGGAAGCTGTCTGTTTTATAAGTTGTTTTTTGTTTTTCTCTTTATGAATCATCTTGATTCTGTTGTTTATTGCTTGTTAATTTCGCTGTAAAGGCTTCATAAGGAAAATTCTGCTATAATTCTCAATGTATTAACAGGTACGTTGTAAAACAGAGTTAAGAGATTGTCTTGTGAACCATGGAGAATTGCTGAAGGCATAACATCTACATTGGGAAATGATGTGAAAAAAACAAGAGTTTTTAAATAAGAAAATGACACCATGTCAAGATGTAATTTTACAAACCATTTTGGCATTAAAATTACTAAAGACATTGAATTTAAACATTTTCACAACGAGTTTTTACTCCCTTCTAAAGCCCTATTTGGATTATTGTTGAAAATGTTATAAGATTTGTGTCATTTAGACTGTGGCTTAAAAGTTTCAACTGTTGCAGAAGGTCCATTGTGATGGAATAACATCGCCAAAATTGTGATGGAATCATATGTAACAAATAGTGGCATTTGTCAGATTCTATCTCTTTTGGTTGTTTTGAACTAGTATCTTGGTTTTTGGTAAGGGAATTTGATATGTTTCTTCTTGAGTGATTTTTAAGGGCAAGGCAAGGGAATGATTTGAGCTTTTCGAATATGATAGGGTCTAATATAATGTTAAACATATGATAGAATGCCATCGTTTTAATGCATAAGGCTTTCCATCTTTTGAGCTTTTCGAATATGACAGGGTCTAATATAATGTAAAACATATGATAGAATGCCATCTTTTTAATGCATTAGGCTTTCCATCTTTCTGATGCATTAGGTTTTCATTAGGCTAACTTGAATTGAGAATCGTTTATGGGTTCTGAACTTGGAGATTAACAAGATGTCTTACAAACACTTTGATAGAACGAAACCTTAAATAAAGCATAGGTCTTTAATGAGAGCTCTAAGTGACAAATGGAATTTAGATTTTTTAAAAAAGTGTTGGGAGGTTTTAAGTCAAATTCAGATTGTTTTTGTAAAGGATTAAAGGGTGTATGTCTCTTGTCGAAGTTGTTTTAGGCATCATCTCTTGTTATTGTACACATGGGAGATTTGAATCTTGGTGGATGGTATAATCAAAGAATATAGCATCACTCTCATGAATTGTGCTCAACCAATTGAGCTACAATATTTTGATTGGACTCTATTAATTGTCTTTCTAAAATTATTATTGTACTTTTTAGTTTCTTGATTAATAGCACATACAATTCAAATTTTGCTTTGAGCAATGATTTAAAGTCGGGTGAAAAATGTTATATTTTTAATTTATTTTTAGAATGTGATGTAGGTTTTATGTAATGTTTTACAAATATTTCATAGAATGCAACTTCGTTGTAGTACTTAGGTTTTATTAGGAGTTCATCAAGTGACATATTTCTTTAACTATGGTACCATGATATTTTATGAGCTCTAGTTCTATCCTTTTTAGTCCCTTACCTTAAGGAGGCTTATTGAGTGAGCAAATTGGGGATAGAAGTTAGGGATTTTGTTCCCAAATTGGTTTGGCTCTATAAATAGAGGATGCATGCAATATTGAATAGTATTATTAAAAATTATATTACTGGATGTGTAACAATTGCTTTTGGCTTGTACTCCAAAACACTTTGAATTGAGCACCTAGGTTTTCGTATATAAGGACATAATTGAGTATTTGTTTCATATTAAAGTGTTACAAAACTTGTATAATTGGATGCTACACCATCAACTTAGCATTGAGGCATTTTTGTATTTTTTTTGTGTGGTGTGGCTTTCCATTTGTTCATGGAAAATGAGGATTGACATATATTGAGGAATCTTCCACACCGCACTAGCAATATCACCAAGATGCTTTTCAACGCCATTGAATTTTAGAAAGAAAAACTCACAAGTTAGTAGATTTGACAAATTTATAGTAAAATACATTTTTGTGCGACAAGAATTAAGTTGTATTAGGGGAACTAGATTGCAAGTTTGGTGCCGTCTAGGAGTAGAATACACTTTTTGAGTAGCTTTGTGATAGGACAATTCTTATTCAATTGTAGAACCTTTTTTTTGATTAATTACATATTACAATTGATAATCCTTGATTGATTCCTTAATATTGACAAAATAGAGCTAAGCCATTCTAACCCTCCCAAATTCACATACCTTTATATTCTTAGATCTTTATCTATATGTGATTGTATCTTTCTATTTTATATCAAATCAATACTTTTTTTGAGTGTATGGTTTGCATTTTATGTTTCTACATTTTGGTGAACCTCAACCATTCAATCCCCTTTGTACCTTTTGCTAGATGATTAACCTTCTTTCTATTTTCTATTCTTTGATATGATTTTTTTGATTCTACATATCCATTTCAATCTAAAATTTGTATGCTCTAATTGTCTTATTTTTGTTTGATCATATATTAAGGTTTAGGTCAAAACATCTTATTAGGCATTGCTCTAGGCTTAACCCTTCTATTGCTATGGATCACTTTGAGGCTCTTCTTGTGAAAAATTGAACACATCCACATACCTTATTAATTGCGAAGGATGCAAGAGTCATGTTAACAATTGATGATTGGAAATTATCGATGACAAGGATAGATGCTTCATTGCATCAAACAGTTCGAGAAGAGTTTGATAATAGTATCCATCTGTTTGCAACAAATGATAATGTACATAACCATAACAGGAAAAAAACAAATTCATTAAGAAGATCACTAGCTCGTAGCATTGCAACTAATGAAGGTAGTATTAATCCAGCAGGAGGTCAAAATTATGAATTAGATGTTGAATTATTAATTGCAAAGGATGCAAGAGTCGTGTTAACATACCTTAATTAGGAAGAGGATTTTGATCACGATGCTCACTTTGCACATGGAGACCAAATGTAGGATATGGCTTTCAAATTAAAGCTTTTCAAATAAGATATAACCAAGATTAATGATGGCTCTAATCCTTTTGACACCATTTGATGAAATTCCTAAGTACACTTTTGACCAAGTCGTATGGGATGCACATGCTTAAGGGTATAGACAAATATTCAATGCATTTAATTTACTTTTAATGATGCTCCCCTACCCTCACATTCTATAACTTCTTTAGTGCTCTCTTACCAACTAAAATGAGATATAATAGAAGACGAAGAAACTTTATTGAGATCATCGACATGTAGAAAGGAGGTGGGGTTTGTTTCTTCCATGGGAAATAGATTGAAAGAAAATCTCCATGGTTTTGCAGTGATTTTTGAAACCCAACAAGATCGAAATGAGCATATTTTTACAAAAGATAAGGAAACAGTGCCAGGTTCAAGTGGTGGAAAAACTTTCCCAGGGTTTTGTTGTGGAAAAATAAATCCAAGAGCCCACATTCAATGCATTCCAAAGCTTGAACTCAATACATTCATGGTGGCCCCAAGTGAATAAGATATCAATAAAATGAAAAATACATCAGAGAATAATAAGGGCCACGACTGAGAGGCCATAAGATGCTCCAAATAATACAGAGAAGATGAAGATTTTGGGTTCCTGATGAAAAGAGGTATTACCTAATATATTTCCTATGAGAAATTTGACAGAGAACTCCTTCATCAAGCTCGAAACCCTAACCCCATGGCGGGTGTGTATAGAGTTTTTCCAAAGTTGGAGTGTAAAATGAAAGAGAAAAATTAGGGCTCGTTGGTTTTGCCTTAGGGTTTTCATGTTTTACCCTAATCTGAGTTTGTGATTTTTATCACATCGAATTAAAAATCAAAATACTTTTATTAATATCTCCATATTATTATGTGCTGCCTTGCATATGTGTTATAAACCTAGATAATATGCCTTATAATATGTTGAGATAATATCTCTATTTCCCATGGAAGAAACAAACCCTACCTCCCTTCTACATGTCTTTTATTTGCATGGAGGCATGTTTTGCAAACACATTAGTTTTTGTATTTCGAAGGCCCCGACCTTTCAATTTCTGAGTAGAATATAAATAGCTTCATTCCAAAAGTCGATGATCTCAATAAAGTTTCATCATCTTTTGAAAATCAAGCTCAAACTAACTGAAAACTGAAATAGAAACTTCAGTTTGATTGGTTTTTTTCCTATTTCGCCCAAAAGACTCAAACTCAAATAGGAAAGCTCTATCAACATTTTCTTTCACTTAATTGCATTTCAAAAAGTAACAAATATTAAGGCAATTTATAGCAACATTGTTTTAATAATGTTTTACATCATTTGAAGTTTCAAATTTACAAAATAGAAAGGCAAAAAGGACTTGAGCTTGATTCCACTTCACTTTGCTTTAATTTCTAATTTTTTGTAATAATACAAGGCAAAATATATGCTTTGATTTGAATTTTTCCAAGTATATAATCTCTCCCTTTAATATTTGATTTTCTTCAAAAATCGATGAAAACCTAAGGCATACTAAAGGCATTCAAGGTCTAGGCACTTGATTTTCTATTAAAACCATAAAATGAAATAAAGTGCAATCCTATGATTTTCTCTAAATCATATGCTTGTTATAAATCTCTATTTCCCATGGAAGAAACAAACCCCACCTCCCTTCTACATGTATTTTATTTGCATGGAGGCATATTTTGCAAACACATAATTTTTTGTATTTCGAAGGCCGCGACCTTTCAATTTCTGAGTAGAATATAAATAGCTTCATTCCAAAAGTCGATGATCTCAATAAAAGATATTTTCCAAGGAAATTATAAGGCATATTATCTAGGTTTATAACACATATGCAAGGCAACACATAATAATATGGAGATATTAATAAAAGCATTTTGATTTTTAATTCAATTTGATAAAAATCAAACTCAGATTAGGGTAAAACATGAAAACGTTAGGGCAAAACCAACTAGCCCTAATTTTTCTCATTCATTTTACACTCCAACTTTGGAAAAACTCACTCTGCACACACCCGCCATGGGGTTAGGGTTTCAAGCTTGATGAAGGAGTTCTCTGTCGAATTTCTCATAGGAAGTCTATTAGGTAATACCTCTTTTCATCAGGAACCCAAAATCTTCATCTTCTCTATATTATTTGGAGCATCTTATGGACTCTTAGCCATGGCCCTTATTATTTTCTGATGTATTTTTCATTTTTTTGATATCTTATTCACTTGGGGCCACCATGAATGTATTGGGTTCAAGCTTTGGAATGCATTGAATGTGGTCTCTTGGATTTATTTTTCCACAACAAAACCTTGGGCAAGTTTTTCCACCACTTGAACCTGGCACTGTTTCCTTATCTTCTGTAAAAATATGCTCATTTCAAACTTGTTGGGTTGCAAAAATCCCTGCAAAACGATGGAGATTTTCTTTCAATCTATTTCCCATGGAAGAAACACACCCCACCTCCCTTCTACATGTCTTTTATTTGCATGGAGGCATGTTTTGCAAACACATAATTTTTTGTATTTTGAAGGCCGCGACCTTTCAATTTCTGAGTAGAATATAAATAGCTTCATTCCAAAAGTCGATGATCTCAATAAAGTTTCTTCATCTTTTGAAAATTATTATATCTAAGTTTAGTTGAAAAATGGGAAATAGATCGAAAGAAAATCTCCATGGTTTTGCAGTGATTTTTGCAACCCAACAAGATCGAAATGAGCATATTTTTATAGAAGATAAGGAAACAGTGCCAGGTTCAAGTGGTGGAAAAAATTTCCCAGGGTTTTGTTGTGGAAAAATAAATCCAAGAGCTCACATTCAGTGCATTCCAAATCTTGAACCCAATACATTCATGGTGGCCCCAAGTGAATAAGATATCGATAAAATAAAAAATACATCAGAGATTAATAAGGGCCATGGCTAAGAGGCCATAAGATGCTCCAAATAATACAAAGAAGATGAAGATTTTGGGTTCGTGATGAAAATAGGTATTACCTAATAGATTTCCTATGAGAAATTTGACAGAGAACTCCTTCATCAAGCTCGAAACCCTAACCCCATGGCGGGTGTGTGTAGAGTGAGTTTTTCCAAAGTTGGAGTGTAAAATGAATGAGAATAATTAGGGCTCGTTGGTTTTGCCTTAGGGTTTTCATGCTTTACCCTAATCTGAGTTTGTGATTTTTATCACATCGAATTAAAAATCAAAATACTTTTATTAATATCTCCATATTATTATGTGCTGCCTTGCATATGTGTTATAAACCTAGATAATATGCCTTAGACTTTTTTTTATGATTTAGAGAAAATCATAGGATTGCACTTTATTTCATTTTATGGTTTTAATAGAAAATCAATTGCCTAGACCTTGAATGCCTTTAGTATGCGTTAGGTTTTCATCGATTTTTGAAGAAAATCAAATATTAAAGGGAGAGATTATATACTTGGAAAAATTCAAATCAAAGCATATATTTTGCCTTGTATTATTACAAAAAATTAGAAATTAAAGCAAAGTGAAGTGGAGTCAAGCTCAAGTCCTTTTTGCCTTTCTATTTTGTAAATTTGAAACTTCAAATGATGTAAAATATTATTAAGGCAATGTTGCTATAAATTGCCTTAATATTTGTTACTTTTTGAAATGCAGTTAAGTGAAAGCAAATGTTGATAGAGCTTTCTTATTTGAGTTTGCGTTTTTTGGGTGAAATAGGAAAAAAACCAATCAAACTAAAGTTTCTATTTCAGTTTTTAGTTAGTTTGAGCTTGATTTTTTGAGTTTTTTTTGGATCAACCCTTGTGGGGGAAAAGTTTCCATCTTTTCCATCCAGTTTGGAGGTAGTTTGGGCACTAATTTTGAGGATTTTCTTTGGAGCTTGAAAATAGCATTCAAGTTACTATTTTGGAGAGATTTTTGCTCAGATTTTTCTATTCTCACTATTAGAGACATTTTGGAGGTATAAGTTGGAGAAAAACTTAGTTTTTCGGGAGTTTAGATTTGCTTCTTACTTTCTTCCTCACTTGCAGAAAGCTAGGTAAGCTTGATATTTGTACTCAGATTTACATTTTGGCAGACTCCTTCAGTTTAATAAAATAGCAGAGCATTTCTATCTCATTTCTTGTCTCACATTTGTAGTAGGAATTTGATGTTCATTATGATTCAAAGTACTAAGTCCTTTATAGGTCTTGTTATTGTGAATTTGTGTGCAAGAGTTTCATATGATTCAGGTTGTATGATGTGTTCTGTCTTTTGAGCTTTCATACAAATTACTATTGGGTTGTATGTTCTAGGTGAGATTGCGAAAGTTAAGGTTTGAGAAACCGATTTTGAGTAAAGGCATTAAAAAAAGTAAAGTTCTAGTGCATCACCATTAGGAGTTTAAGATTTCATTTTTAGTTATCTTTTTGAACCTTTTCCCTCAAAAAATACTATAGTTTAGGTGATTTTCTAGGGGAACCAACCCTTCTGGAGATTCATTCTCGTCATAAGTCACCCACAACCTAAGAGTGTTTCCATGTTTCAGTAGGATAGTTAAGTTTAACTTGGCTAGGGTGCAATCCTGATTGTTAAATTTTTTTGGCACGCCTGGTGGGACTCTGAAACTTGTTTCAGAGAAGGTTTTTAAAGTCTCAAGCTACTGTTCTAGTATATGCTACATTTTTCCAACTTTTAGAGGTTTTAAGATATACCTGGTGACTCCGTTCTCTATTTTACATGCAAATCTAGTGAAACCGGCTTATGAGAAGAGTGCAAACTAGATCAAGTCCTTCTCCATTTGAATATTTGACATTATCTCCACCAAGAAGGAGGGGTAGGACAACAAGAATAATTTTTGTCTCACCAATGAGGTCAAAATCCATGCCTTTAAACATTAACCCTTAAATTTCAACACATATAAGTCCAGTAACAACAATGCGAGTACCAACAACGGCTCATCAAATTAGGCAGTTTGTATTTTCACCTTTTAATGGGGGTAGCCCATTGTTTCTTGCTCAACACAATGGCATTCCTGTTGTAGTTCTCAAAAGTCTACCATATTTCACCGGAGAAGATCAAACCACTCTTATTGAGCACATTCAAGATGTGGCAACCTTGTGCTTAGTTCATAATGTTATCGAAGAGAACGTAGCACTTAGGATTTTGGCTGCATCACCAAAGGGAAAAAATGAGCAGTGGTTTAGAGGTCTTCTAGGAAATTCAATAAGAATAGGGGATTAGTTGGGTGATGGATTGCATCGACAGTTTGAGGACAAGTCAGATCACTTATCTTTGCTAGAGCAGTTAAGTACCATCAGGAGAGCTCCTCACGAGCACATGTCATATTTTAACTACTGATTCCAAAGGACTTGGGATAGAATCCCAATGATGGTAAAGCCTTCACCTGGACATGCATTTTTATTCTTCCTTAAGGCTTTAAATAGTGAAATTTTTGTAATGATCCAATCTATGGTTGGGTTTATGCTTCCTAATGCATATGATATAGCTATTAGGGCATAAAACTGCCTTATTCAAGTTGGTAGAATAGCCCCAAGGCCTCCTATGCCCATTTTTCCTAAAGTACAACCACCTGTACCTATGTATTTACCCCCTTTAGTTGTTGTCCTATTCATTCCAACAATAGGATATCGAGTTGCAACTCAAGAAACTACTATTCCAAACCCATCGCAAGAGTTTCAAGAGCTAAATGACATGCTGCAATCTTTTAGCAAGATTGTTAGCAATGAATTTTTTAATATTAAGAAGAAAGTTGGCCAAGAGCATAGACCTTATCAAGCCTCACATCAACCTAACCAATAAAATAGGCCACCTTTTCAAGCTGATTCTCAAGGCCAAAAGAGAAATTTCAATCGTAGACCTTTTCATCCCTACAATCCTAATGTTGCCAACTCTTCAAAAGAGCCTGTACCCACTCAAAATAATATGACACAAGAATGTGATTGGTGTTATCCATTCAACCAGCCTCATAACCATGCTGCATGCATGAACAATATGAAAAATCAATCTCTTATGGTGTAAAACAATTATGTTGGTTCAAAAAGTGTCTTACATGAGAATATAGACTAGCAAGGTAGCCCTGATGCTACCTTGATGAATTGGAAAGGCACTGAGTTTTGCAGGGTCAACCATCATCAAGGTCAAAACTATCCAGATTCACCTATTACAACCAATACTAGATCAAAGAAGAAGGCTATTGATTAGGGGTAGCAAGCTGTAAATGTTCAACAACAACTTACCAAGGACAAGTTCCATATTTCTTCATCTCAGGTTGTCCCCACAACACAACAAAAGGTGCATATTCTGCAAAGAGGACAAGCTGTACCTGAGAAGGAGCAACCTAAGACACAATCACAACCTTTGCAAAAAGGAAATAATGTTGTTGCTACTAAAGGACAAAAAAAGGTGAGCCCTACTTCATTTAACGTCTTTGAACATTTAAAGAAAGCTACTGTTGTCATGTCAATAATAGTTGCATTGCATATTCCTGGCCAAAAATATTTGCTACAAGATGCTTTGGCTGAAATTTCTATTTATGATGTTGCTAACCAAGAAAAGACTAAGGTTGTGCTTGCAAACAACCCAAAAGTTAAGAACGAGCAACAAACTCAAGAGGTAAAGCCTCTTCCATTTTACTTGATTTTGATCATTGGTGATAAGCTAGTACATAACTGCATGATTGATTTTGGTGCAAGTAGTTCAATAATGCCAAAAAGTCTAGATGATAAGTTAGGTTTAGTTTATGAGCCTCTTTCAAAGGGAGTAGTTCAACTAGATGGGTCTTCCCTTAAGATTGCGGGGATGATTAAGAATCTAGCTCTTACCTTGCATGCATGCTCGAATTTTGCAATCCCTCAAGATATCCATGTTATGGACCTACCACCTCATTTTTCCATTTGCCTTTCTAGGGATTTTACCACTAAGTTGGGTGGGTTCCTATAATCTGATTGGTCGCATTTCTTTTACAAAACAATAGATGGTACTAATGTGACCGTAAAATCATAACGATAAGCCAAAGTTCATATTGAACCTTATGTCTCTAACCCTGTAAATGATAACCTCTGCATCACCCATGAGCAGGAGGATCAATCCCTGACCCTAGATCCCAACACACCTATCAAGGGTATCCTTGGTATAAAACTAGATGAGTGGGAAACCCAAAATCACAAACTTGAACCTTTTAGTCACATGGGTGGAGTAGGATTAGGAATTTACATGATTTAGGAACATGAGGTTTCTATCCCAAACTTGTTGAAAAGGGCTGATCATGAGGAGGTTGAAGATGATTTGTTTCAAGATGCGATTGATCTATTCTATTCACACTTAGATGAAGGCTCAATACCTTTGGGAGATGAGATATTTTGGTAGGAAAAGGTGAAAGTTACCATATTTCTAGGCGAGTCATTGGAAATGGAGTATCCTGGTCAACAAGATGACAAACAACATTCTCAACAGTAGTATGAAGAGGAGAAAGAGGCTGAACAAGAGAATAATTTTATAATTTGGTTTAATGAGTTACCTGCTTTCATCGAGAATGATGATGAAAATACTATTTTGGAGCAATAGGAAGGTGTCAAAAGATGTGATGGATTGCTCTTTGAGGATCACCAATTTGATAACAGAGCCTTGGATCAAAAAGAGGACTGCAAGAATGAACCTTTTGAGGAACTTGGAAAGATTACTAAGAGCTATCATGAGGTAAAAGACAGTCCCCTTCCATCCAAAACCCAAGAGGAATATCAAGAGAATTTATTTTGGAATGATCTTAAGCTTTCTGTTGCAAACTTAAGAAATGTGGAAGAAATTGGTGTTGAACCATAGTTTTTAGTTGATTTGTTGGAGGAGCTTCCTAATTTTGTGGATGAGGTTCAAAGGAGCATGTCCTTATTGGAATCAATGCCAAGTTATGAGTAGAAAATTGATGAGAGCCATTTGGACAAGATTTTGTTTCATGAACAAATCAATGGGAGCAACCCTGATTTGAATATTCAAGAGTTTGAAACACATGCCAACATTGTGCAAGATAAGCAAGAAAAGGAGCAAGACATTACTTTTCAAGGTATAAGTTCTAATGTCTTTATCAGTTTTCATGGAACCAGTCCTGAAGATATCTCAGAATCTATGATGAGTTAGAAGACTAATGTTTAGTTGGATGGAGATTTAAGCACAAACATGATAGAAGAGTTTTGTGCAAAGTTTGATGACATGTTTCTGAGTGTTTTTAGTGGAAACAATGATGAAGTTGAAATAGTGGATAACCAACAAGAATTCAGAAATGAGAGTTCAAATTTTATCCTTTCAAGAGGATGCCCTGTGAGGGATTTTGCCAACAAGGGTGCCAATGAGATGCATCAGACTATCAACACACCCAAGGATGAGATTGCAACAAGAGAACAATTGACTCTTTCATTTCGATCTAGCAATTTGTTTCATCAAATTCAAAGGGGGAGAGATTTTGATTATGTTCTTCAAAATGCATCTCAGTACTTTTTGGGATGTACTCCTCCTTCTCACACCTTATCAAAAAATCACGAGCAAGCTAAGCATCCTTTGTTGGTAAGAAAAGGGAGCTATTTTTGAAAGCTGGTTAATTGTTTTATTTGAGCTCCACTCCTTTGCTGGTTAGAGTAGGTTTTTCTTTCCAATAAGGTGTTGATACACCAGTGTTCAGTTTATTAGTTTCCTCTAAGTGCTTAAGGAACATTTATTTCATTTGTTTTCTTTCCCTAAGTGTTGTTGCACATCTTTGGTGGCCACGAGGGCCTTTTAGTTTGCTTTTAGTTTGCTTTTCTGTTGTTGTTTGGAGTATTTACAGTTGGGGTTTCAATGGTTTTCTGAGTTTGAAAAGGGGAAGATTTGACTCCGCGCCCAATGGATTGTTTAAGGAAATTGGTCTATATGATTAGCAGGCAAGCATTTAGCAGAAATCACCAGAAATATTGCCAAAATTTCACCTACATCTCAATTTGGAAAAGATGAAGCTGTTTAATTTCATTTTAAGGTGAAAAGTTCCTAATATATTTCTACTATGCTTAACCATTGCATATTAAAGTTTAAAAGAAAGAGTACAATTGTTATTGTGCAATGTGTTTCAACAAAAAATAAAGCATTCAGTATGTCATTCAATGCTTTGCAACATAAAGGATATTACATGAACACAAGATATAAGATATTGCTTTCATTCAATTCTATAATGATTTACTCATTCCACAATGTTGCATTCATTTTGCAAAAGAGATATATACAAAATTGTACAAGTGTTTCATTTATATTAATTGGAAAGAAAAGAGAAATCAAATGTCCCACACAAGCCGTGAGAGTAGCATATGGACATAAAGAAAGGAAAATAAGCATATAAGAAGAGACATATCCATAATTTCCTGATTAAAGTCTTGAGTTGGTCTTCATTGTAGCTTTCTCCTCCTCAATCCCGATCTTTGAGTTAACCTTCATCATGATAAGAGAGTTGTTAGAGCTCTAGATATGAATCTTCTTATGTGCCCTATCAACAAAAATATAGTACATTTCCCATGATGCATTAAGTCAATAGAACGGACATCAGTTGTATGCAAGTGAGCCTCAAAAATAAAATATCACCGGAGTATTGAGCTTCACTATTTTTTATCTAGCATGTTTTTTCACTATGTAGGTATAGGTGAAATCATGTTGCTGATTCATTTATGAAGACATCATAGCATGTGGTGCAAAAATGGGCTCCCACAAGGGTTGAGACCACCATGCTACCCCTAAATCTCAAGGGGGAATGAGATAGGAATTCATATTCATAATGCTCAAATAAAAACATTTTTAGCTAAAGGAGTAACTCATAAAGTGACCACAAGAGCCTCAGATTCATTGTGCATTCATGACAATCAGTTTGAAAGTGCAATGAAATGAAAACCATAGATGAAAAATGGGCCTATTTAAATGCTTAAGAAAAATGAAAAACATAATTTAAATGCATCATTTCTTCATTGGAGGAGTCTTGTTTGCAAGCGATTTTTCATCTTGTTTCATATCTTTTATTGATGCCTCACATCATATTTTCTACTATTTGTGTGTTTGGAGTATATACATTGAAGGTAAATCCATCAAGAGTCAAGGAATAATGACAATCAAAGCTCACATAATGGGGCAAACACTAGAACATCATGAGATGCATTTGTAAGCACTGAAGACAAGGTTGAAACTCATATGGTGCGGTGTTCAAGTGAAGAGGGATGTATGGGAGTGCATGGCCATAAGAGAGTGAACAAATAGAAATGGGAGAACTGATAAGCTCATAATGCATCTTCAAGAATATGTGCAATATGTGAAAATCATTATAAATCTTCATACAAAAGTTTGAAAAGAACAATGACTTTCTCTTGAAGGACAACATCATAATTGAAGCAAAATAAAATGACCATATTCAAGATTTTGTTTCAACATTGTGACAAGATTTGATGCTTTGAAAGAAACATTTATAAAGGAGGGTTTACAACTGTGTGTTTGGACTCCTGAAGATAGATAATGTTTCATGCACATTTTTAGAATGAGAATAAGCTATAGCTTACAATAAGAGAATACTCATAACACCTATATATGCAAAGAGATGGCTCAACCTTTCATGGAAGAGGGTTTCTTTTCATTACTTTCAAAAAAATAAATAACTTTTTCCTTTTACTACATTCATAAATAAATGAGAAGCAATGAGTTAGGGTTTTGAACCATCTCTTCTAAATAATGGAGAGCAATGTGTAAGAATGTAGAGGAATGATCATTATAGAGTTGTAGAAGTCTTTGTGAAAGAAAAACAAAGGACAATGCAAAATATTATGACAACAAAAGCACACATATTGCAACCCATTGGAGCAAGAGTTTCAGACTAGTTTTAGGGCCATCTCTTCATTTTACTGGAACTGAGAACCTATATTCTTTTCTTTTGCAAATAAAAGTAAAATCTAGAAGCCACATTTGTAATGAAGGTCACGAGTTCCTCTAGAACCCTAACAAATTTTTCATTAAGTGTAGAGAACAAGAGGGCACAATATTTCAAAACCCTTTCTCACATTTTGCAACTAAAATGAGATATAATCATTTTCAGAAGGTGAATAAACTTGATTGAGATCATCGACTTTTGGAATGAAGCTATTTATATTCTACTTAGAAATTGAAAGGCCATGAACTTCGAAATACAAAAAATTCTATGTTTACAAAACATGCCTCCATGCAAATAAAAGACACGTAGAAGGGAGGCGAGGTTCGTTTCTTACATGGGAAATAGATTGAAAGAAAATATACATGGTTTTGCAGTGATTTTTGCAACCCAACAAGATCGAAATGAGCATATTCTTATAGAAGATAAGTAAACAATGCTAGGTTTGAGCGGTGGAAAAACTTATCCAAGGTTTTGCTGTGGAAAAATACATCCAACAACCTGCATTCAATGCATTCCAAAGCTCAAACCCAATGCATTCATGATGGCCCCAAGTGAATAGGATATAAAAAAAATGAAAAATACATCAAAGAATAATAAGGGCCGTGACTAAGAGGCCATATGATGCTCCAAATAATACAGAGAAGATGAAGATTTTGGGTTCTTGATGAAAAGAGGTATTACCTGATATATTTCTTGTGAGAAATTCAATAGAGAACTCCTTCATCAAGCTCGAAACCCTAACCCCATGATGGTTGTGTGCAGAGCAAGTTTTTCCAAAGTTGGAGTGTAAAATGAATGAGAAAAATTAGGGCTCGTTGGTTTTTCCTGAGGGTTTTCATGCTTTACCCTAATCCGAGTTTGTGATTTCTATCACATTGAATTAAAAATCAATATGCTTTTATTAATATCTCCATATTATCATGCGCTACCTTGCATATGTGTTATAAACCTAGGTAATATTCCTTAGACTTCTTTTTGTGATTTAGAGAAAATCATAGGATTGCACCTTATTTCATTTTATGATTTTTATAGAAAATCAAGTGCCTAGACCTTGAATGCCTTTAGTATGCCTTAGGTTTTCATCGATTTTTGAAGAAAATCAAATATTAAAGGGAGAGATTATATACTTGACAAAACTTGAATCAAAGCATATATTTTTCCTTGTATTATTAGAAAAATCAGAAATTAAAGGAAAATTAAGTGGAGTCAAGCTCAAGTCCCTTTTGGCTTTCTATTTTGTAAATTTGAAACTTCAAATGATGTAAAACATTATTAAGGCAATGATGCTATAAATTTCATTAATATTTGTTACTTTTTAAAATGCAGTTAAGTGAAAGAAAATATTGACAGAGCTTTCTTATTTGAGTGAACCACCAAAAATGAAGAAGGGAAAGAGAATTCCCTAATGAGCCTCTAGGGTTTTTCACCCTAGAAGCTAACTTTTGGATGAATGGCTCTCTTTCAAACCTCTTTCATCTTAGGGTTCATTCAAAGGGGGTTAGGGGCTTAATGTGAATGTGTGTGGAGTGCCCTAAATGCAATGAACAAAAAATGAAAGCTAACTAAATGTAACTATGAATGTAATAAACTATGAAATGTAACTATGCTGGAAAACACATGAAGATATGCAAGCATATACAAATGACCTAAGAAATATGTACAAACTGTTACAAAAATGGATGAGATTGAAGAGGAGTGCACCTGGAACCTTGTAAAGGCTGGAAATGTTGCTGGATTTTATGTTGATTCTGAAAGGGACACTTGTGCCAAGTGGGGCGATCTAGTCCTTCTTCGGGAAAATTTTGGAAAACTACTTCAGAGCCCGTTTAAGCCAAAAGGGTATCTAGATCTACCAATTTTTTTGGAAAACAGCCTTAGTGGGACTAGGTCGCCCAAAGTGGTGACCTAGTCCTCTTTTCAATTTATGTGAACCGGAAGATGGGATTTGAGGCCTTTGGTTTGTGTTTCCTGCTCCTTCAGGTATCCGGTCCCGAAAGTGAAGAATCTGGTCTATGGGGGTCTTCCAAGCTTCAACTAGGGTTTCTTCAACCTTAGTGAGATTGGTCAACTTGTTGAATAATCTTCAAGACTCCAATGTACCTAAATCTACAAACACACAGAAAGAGAAAGAAGAAATGTTGAATGTTAGGATATAGGGGCTTGCCTTGGTCAAGCCCCTTTGCAGATAATTAAATCAAATGATGAAACAAAGTAAGAAAGCATGAAATGTGAAGTAATGTACTTACTTACCTTGCCATGATTGGTTTTGAGTTGCAACAATGGAGGATTTAGCCCTTGAGTGCTTCAACAATGATGTCTTGTTGACTTAGAATTTGAAACCCTAGCTTGCTTGAGAGGAAGAAGAGATGAGAGATGAGAGGAATGTGTGTTGGGAAGAATGAGGGTACCTAATGAGAAATTAGGGTTTTGGAGTTTATTTATACAAGTTATGCCCTAACTTGCCTGAAATAACTTCATACTGACCAACCTTAGGGTTTTAGAGACCTAAATCTTGACATATATTAACTTTAATTTGAAATTTAAGCCACATAGGACTAGGTTGCCCAAGGTGGAGACCTAGTCCACCTAGGCATTTTTAAGTTTTTTCGGTAATTAAAATGTTGTTATTTGTGTTTGTCGGGACTGTCTTCTAAAACCTCACCAAGATAGGATTTGTATGAGGATTAGGGGGTCATTTTGGCATAATAATGTATTGATTAAGTGATGACAAGCCTAGGAGTGTGTGAAAATGTATTGCAACACCTTACAACACTTCGTCACAAGGTTTGGAAATGGGTGAAAATAGGGTGAAAATGGTCCAAAGTCCATAAGCAAAGGTCCAAATGAGTGAAAAGTGACAAAGTCCTCAATGTTTGGTGACACATTGAGTTTGAGTCTTTTGGGTGAAATAGGAAAAAACCCAGTCAAACTGAAGTTTCTATTTCAGTTTTTAGTCAGTTTGAGCTTGATCTTTTGAGTCTGTTTTGGATCGGCCCTTGTGGGGGGAAAGTTTCCATCTTTTCTATCTAGTTTGGAGGCAGTTTGGGCGCTGATTTTGAGGCTTTTCTTTGGAGCTCAAAAATGGAATTCAAGTTACTATTTTGGAGAGATTTTTGCTTAGATTTTTCTATTCTCACTATTGGAGACATTTTGGAGGTATAAGTTGGAGAAAAACTTAGTTTTTCAGGAGTCCAGATTTGCTTCTTACTTTCTTGCTCACTTTCAAAAAGCTGGGTAAGCTTGATATTTGTACTCAAATTTATATTTTTGCAGACTCCTTCAGTTTAATAAAACAATAGAGCATTCCTATCTGATTTCTTGTCTCATATTTGTAGTAGTAATTTGATGTACATTGTGATTCGAAGTATTGAGTCATTTTTATGTCTTGTTATTATGAATTTATGTGTAAGAGTTTCAGATGATTCGGGTTGTATGATCTGTTTAGTCTTTTGAGCCTTCATACAAATTACTGTTATGTTGTATGTTCTAGGCAAGATTGTGAAAGTTAAGGTTTGAGAAGCTGATCGTGAGTAAAGGCATTAAAATAAGAAAAGTTCCAGTGCATCATTGTTAGGAGTTTAAGATTTCATTTTCAATTGTCTTGCTAAACCTTTTCCCTCAAAAAATACTATAGTTTAGGTGATTTTATAGGGGAACCAACCCTTCTGGAGATTCATTCTCTCCATAGGTCACCCACAACCTGAGAGTGTTTCCATGTTTCAACAGGATAGTTAAGTTTAACTTGGCTAGGGTACAATCCTGATTGTTAACAAGAATAATTAATGACTAATTGGACTTGATATCACCTTGATCTAGTTTGTGATGAGTTTTACACATCCACATTAGGTTTTGGGCCCCTTTAAAGCTAAGTAAACCTAAGTTTTCCTTAATTTAATATTGTAAAGTGTATTTATTTACACCTTCAAATTAAATTTAGGAGGCTTGTGAACTAAGTGGACCTAATCTAGTGTTGTAATGTGTTGAACACTTTCACATTGGATTTGGGGCCATTTTAAGCTAAATAGACCCAATTTTTCCTTAATTTAATGTTGTAAAGTGTATTTATTTAAACTTTCACATTGGATTTTGGGCCCTCTTGCATTTATGACCTTAATATCATCATTAATAGGCCTTTAAGACCCTATATTGTGTATCCCAAGGCATATTTTAATCGAAATCCCAACATAGACCTCATATAAACTTAATTTCTTCACTCCTTGACATTCTCAAGCTCTTCAAATAGGCCTTGTGGGACCCATACACCACCTTTTGTGTATGAGTCCCTTTTGGCCTATTTTTAAGGTTTTAAGCCGGAAAAAATAGGTTTTAAGTTTAAATTTCATGTATGTCAGCCTCTAGGATCTAATACATGGGATATTAGATGGATTGCCTATATAAATGAGCTTTCAAACCACTATTTCATAAGGCCTACATGTTATCAATTCGAGCATTCAAGAGTTAAGCATTCCAAGACTTCACAAGATTTTTAGGAGAGTTTGCAAGATCATTTCTAAAGCATTCATGTGCAGATTTCTTCATCAATTATTGTAGCAATCCAAGATCCACCATCATGTCAAGGATATCAAGCATCAAGAAAGTTATTGAGCTAGTGTTGTGATGTAGCATTGAAGATCCAAGATCAAGCATTTCTCTACACCTATTGTTAAGATCAAGATGTACATCCTTCATGTCCATTTCATATTGAGTTGCAGATTTAAAAGACATCATTTACAAGGCATCATTCAAGGTATCATTGTCCATGATTCATGTTCTTTTCTTCATGTTTCATGCCTTCATTTCATTAGCTCATCATTTTGTTTAATTACCTATAAGGGGTTTGACCAAGGCAAACCCCTATTCCCTAACAATCAACACACACACACTCTCTCTCTCTCTTATTACAGATCTAGGTGTTTTGGGGACTTGAATATCCTTTGAAGATTAGGTTACAAGCTTGGAGAAATTTGTTGGTGTTGTCCCCTCATTGGTAAGGTTACTATCTTCACAAAAAGTCACCTACAACCCCAAAAATTAGGGTTTTAGCTCTGGATACAAAGTGGAATAAAAAAAGCAAACATTGAAGACCATATTTAGACCTTGGACTTCTAGAAAACCGTAACTAGACTCATATGCCAGTCCTAGCGTATGAGTCCTAGTTTAGGTCATTTTTTAGATTTTTCCAGTTTCAAATACCCTTTTTCTAGAAATCAATTCCTGCATAGAAACCCAGATCTAGGACTGATACACCCAGACTGGCATATGATTCCCAGTAGGCCAAAACTTTAGGTTATTCAAAATTTTAGGCCTCCATTCAAGCTTTCTCAGGTTTCTAGGTGCTCCTCTGTACTTTTTCAGTTTGTTGTTCTAATTTATTTACATTTATAGTTCATTTAGTGAAGTTTTATGCATCATTGAGTTCAATCATTAGATCTTGCATTTCATACATTTTTTCAAGCCCTAGCTTGGTGGTGAACCCCTCATTAGTTTATATTCAGACCCTAAGATAGCCCTATTGCAAGGTCTCTTTCTCCCTTGCATTGAGATCTCTAGGGTTTTACTTGAATGAGAGAGTGTGAAGATTGTTATTATATCTCCCTACCATAGAGAAGAATCCAAACAATTTCCCCCCCTTTCAATATGATATTCTATCAATTTTCTCCTTTAGTAGCCTTTCAAATTTACTCTTATCTCTACCCATAAGGGTAGTTGCCCTTTTCTTTACTCTAAATTTTGTGTTGTATAATTCAACCAATTTGGCTTTGTTTTCCATTGAAAGAGGAGCACCAATCTTCGCCAATGCATATTCCTTTATTTTTCCTTCTTCTTCAATTATTTCTTGCCTTCTCTTTACCAAGACATTCCATAGCTCCGTAGGAATTTTCTTCTTAATTTTTCTCAAATCAAATTCTAAAATAATGATATACTTAATGATTGCCTCAACAATGGTGGACTTATCCACCTCATTTGCTTCATTGTATAGGGCTACAATTTCCCCTAACATTTCATATTGCAAAATATTATTGAATAATGCTTCTAACTTCATTGGAGAGTGAGGTCTTACCGGTTCTATTTTCTTTTGCTTTTTATTTTCATCCAAATTCTTCTGCCTTGTTTTTGCTTTCTTTTTCTTCGGTGACACCTTCTTCATGGATTCTTTCTTCTTCTCTCGCATTTGAACTGCAAAAGCTTCTTTTTATTTTTCTATTTATTCTTCACTGTTTGTATCAATGATACCAAATCTCTTTCTTTTAATACTTGCTTCACCTTGTGAAGCTTCACTTTTCCTTTTGTGGACCAACTATGGTCCTTCTTTCTCCACTTCTTCTTCTTCCTCTTCAATATTTACACTTATATTCTTTTCCCTTACTTCCTTTTGTTTTGTCCTTTTCTTGGTAAGGGCTGTAGGTGGTGCTACTATAACAGTCTTCTTCTTTTCAGGCCTTGTTGTCTGCACAACTGAACAATACTTCTCCTTTACCAAAGGACTAACAGTAGTTTTCCTCTTCTCACCAGCAGAGAGCTTAGTCCCATAGGACTTTTGGATAGCAAGAGGGGTGGTAGTTGTCCTACCAGATCTTCTTATGCTTCCAGATCCTCCTACAACACTTGCTTCTCCCTTAGCCTTTGGTATTTCCTGCTCCACTTGCTCCTTTGTGAAGCCCATATCCTCTACAAACTTGTTGAAACCATCTTTTCAACCTTCTTTAACTGTGCTTTTCTCTCCTCCATATGTACCTCCATATATTTTTCTTCATAGGTGCCATACCTTGCTTTAGTGGTATCTTTTGGACTCTTCAACAAAATATCAACTGAACTAGTAATATCTTGTTCATTGATCTCATATCCCAACAAAGTGATCCACACTATCCTTGGTTCTATTGCTTCCATGATGCACTCATCTATTGATACCAAAATGTGATATCATTTTGATACTTTTCTGTACTATTTTCCCAAGAATTATATCTCTTTCATGCATCCTCTTTTAAAAAATGCAAACAAAGCAAAAAGAGCATCATCTTGTGCCTTCACATCACCAAGACTTATAAAAAATCTCCAATCTAATGAGCAACGTGTCTACCTTGTAACCATTCCACACTCTTAGTTCCAAGGAGTTCCTTTAAGGAATAGAAAAATAGACATGCAACTAAATTTCCATACTTGAATGAATACTTCTTCTCCTTGGTTTTTTTTAATTTCTCCATTAACTATTTCCTTAGTAATTCAAAAAGATCACAGTCAACCCCTTTTTCCACCATTTCATATGCCACATTGATTGTGGTGGCAAATACATAGTTTTCTCTATTTGTGAAGTAAATTTTGTAACCAATTAACATTGAGCCATACTTCACAACTGGATTTCTAATATGATTTATCGTAAGAGCTCTCTTGTCATAAGTTGTATCTGTGAGTTCCATTACATCCTCATTCTTAATTTAATTTAGTACAAGAATATGTCTGATGGAGCATAGACCTGTAACATCTCTAATTCAGAAAAAAATTATCATGAATTCTACTTAATGTGCAATCCTAACCCATTTATGATCAACACAAAAATTTGGAAACCATTGCCATATATCAAGTTTCTTCATCACTAGGTTTTGGTATTCCAGTTTTAGGGAAAAGTTATCTCCAATAAGCTCTTTTACCCATACATCTCCTAGCTTAGTATGATCATATTCCTCTATCTTTCCATGAATGTAAATCCTTATATCTTTTGCAGGTAAAACTCCATATGGAACATGCAAAAATGCACCTAACGGGTCGTCTTCTATGGATTTAGCAAGGTATTTCTTGAACTTAGGTTGTGGCTTCTTAGTAACCTCAATTACCCTCAGTGTTTCCATTGCAAAATGAATTCAAATTGCTTTATGAGAAACTAGGGAAAAATGAGATTGTAAATACATTTTCTTTCACTTTCCAAATAGGGTTTGAACGCATTGAATCTCAAATTGCCTTGATCACTCCAAATACATTTTTCCATGCTTTTCCCCTCAAATGATTTTTGTAAATGAATTTATTTAAGTGAAATCACTTTATAACCCTTTGAATCTGACCTAATTTCACATTGAATGCTTTAAACAATGAAGTTGGAAAACCCTTCACTAGGTGCACAATCACCTTCAAATGCTCCACAAATTTCTGCATTATCATATTTTCTTTCGAGATCTTCACAAATAGATCAAGCATGTCAATATACATAACATATATTTGTGTTGAGGAATCAATACCAATTCTTTGGTAGGGGATGGAATATTTCCATTAGAGCTCCCCCTGATCCAAAGCTCTCAACTTAGTTTTCAGAGGAAACATCTGCACTGGATGCTAGTAGAGATTCATCTTTAACCTCAGTCTCTTCTTTATTTCTCCAAATCTTATCCATATCCTTCTTTTTTTCTTCTAGATCAATCTTTTGCACTGGTTCATTCCTCTTTACTGAATTACCCTTCTTCATATTTATATGCAAAACTTAGAAATGTGTCCAAGCCTATTGCAATTGTAACATGTGATATTATTCTAACCAATACTACTTCCATTCATTCTAGATCTGCATTGATTAGCTTTATGCCCAAATCCATAGCATGTATAGCAATATCCTTTGAAAGATTTGAACCATTCTACCATTGTTACAACCATCATCATTCGACTTCTACACTCACTAGCTCTATGATCAAATTTCTTGCATGTAAAATATTGACTAGAAAAAGGTGGAACATTCTGATTCATTTTGCTTCTACATTCCATTGCCTTATATCCAAATCTATTGAAAAAATAATAGAAACTATTAAAATATGGGTACCTTTGTGCATTTGGCTATTTGAAAAATGGTCTTCTAGCTCCATTCCTTTGATTCTAGATCTACTTGTCATTGTTCTTCTTGTCTTCAACATTTGATGTCTGATCTTATTTTGAACTTTCATCCTTTTCAAATCCTAAACCTTATTTATCTTTAGAGCCTTTCTGATTTGCAATAATTTCATCAAGCTTAATAGAAATCACCTCGAATTTTTGTTCATGACTCCTTGCTTTTTCTAGATCTGATCTTAGATTCACCAATTCTTGTTCAAGCCTTATACATTCCTTAGATTTTATTTTCACCATTGCATTCAGACATTCCTCAATTCTTTTCTTTTCTTCAACTTGCACCTTCAAACCAGTGATGGCTTCATTTTCTTACTTCAATTGTTCACTGACTTCCTTATGCCTTTCTCTAAACTTCTTGATTTTCTATCTCAATTTTCTAATGCATTCATATGCTTCTTCTTTGAAATTTTATTTTAGATCTTTGTTTTCACCTTCAGTCCTTTCAAGATCTTCAAGGGAAATTTTGAGTTCTCCATCTTTTTTAAGCATGCAATCTTCTTCCATGAATCCAACAACAAGAATCTCTTTTGAAGGATTAGGTAGTCTTCTAACATCCATGTGTTCAACCTTCAAGACCTTCCCCAAGTGGTTAAGCTCCTTTCGAGGAACCAAGCTTTGATACCAATTGTTGAACACCTGAAATACTTAGAGGAGGGGTGAATCATTATTCTTTTAAACAACCTAGATTGAACTATTACAATTGTATCTGTCATATGCATGAGATATAGTTCCAATGAAGATCAATAAACTAACTTTACACACTTCTTCTGATTTTGATCCAACACTTTTCTTTCCTCTACATTCACATCACTATGATATTCTACTCAAAATTCACAACTTAAATTCACAATGTATTCACATCATTCACATCATTTGCATCACTTGCATGTAAGATATTAATCAAAACACCGAAAATGATCTAGCTTATATATTTTATTCAAGCATAACATCAATTAGGTTGGCCTAATTAGATGTAACATACAAAATATGTAATATGACTTGTTGGCTCAAATCCTTCCACACACACCTCATGCCAAGACTCAAACCTTAAATCAATTTGAAATAGGTTGGTATGGACCTATAATAGCTCCCACATAACTCCACAATACTTACTTAACCTTCGCATACCTTCAAACTTATTAGGTCGACACTGTAGAAGACCTAATACAAAAATTCTCTAACTGCATACTCATATTCATACATGTGGACCTCAAAATTCTATGCCATCTAGAATTCACACTCTATTGAAATCTATCAACATTTCCTTAAATCCGTAAAACCAAAATCCTATCCATGAAGAAGTATAAAATCTCCAACTCATATGCAATGTACAGGAAATGACTATAACTACTAGGTTGAATTTCTGTCAGTCATAACTTTCAAACCAAAAGACAAAACAAGATGGAATTCTAGAAATCACAAAGTGAAAATTTAATGCACAGACCAGTGCAGACCCAAAAAATGGATGCTCTGTACCCAAAAACAATGGTAAAAATAATTAGTCATTTTTTCGTCACAATTGTCTTCATCGGATCAAATCTTCTTGCAAAATTGTTTTCCACAAACATCCCAAAACATGTTAGAACCAACCAAAATGATTTGCACCATGATCTCCATATCAATATACAATGTTGACATCAATGACAACATTACAACACATAGTACTATACATACTTGTACTTATCCCTCATGCTCATGTTGCCAACAACTGCATTAATGACAAAATACTCATTCTTCCAACAATGAGTTTATATAGAACTAAGGAGATGATGGAGGTGGAAAATCCAACCAATAGGAATTAACCATCAAAGAGGCATCTTATTATCAATTATTTGCACGATATTTCATATTACATCTTCTATTGTGCAAGTTCTTTCATTACATGTGGTATCAAAGCATGATCTTGGCATCATGTAGGAAAGACATTTTTTCAATCTTGGAGGTAATCTTGTGGAGTTTGCATCTTCTAAATTTTGGATAATTTTTTTCTAATTCTTGGAGGGGTTTCCAAAGACATGAAGCATCTTTAATCAAAATTTTAGAGAAATTGAAGCAATATTAAGGGATTTATTGCAGAATTAGGGTTTCTATTAAGAATAACATATCTCTCATATTTGGGTGATTTTTTTTTGTGATTTTAAAAAGGTTTTTTAATAATATATTAAGGAATCTAAAACAAATTTTTAAAAGAAATTAGAACTAAAATATGCAATTTATTGTAGAATTAGTGTTTCTACAATTATTTTTGGGAATAACATATCTCTTGCGCATGGGAGAATTTATTTCTTATTTTTAAAGGGTTTTTTAAAAATTAACTGAAGTACCTACAATTTAATTTTTAGAGTAATTAGATCAAAAATAAGAAATTTATTAGATATTTTTCTAGGTAATTGTGACTTAGGCCCTCATAAGTTACATTAAAAATTTCATAGTACTTGATCTAAATTTAGTTATAAATTCAAATAAAAATGCTTCGTGTGAATGAGAACCTATGGTATTGTAAATGCTAAAAAATATGGAAAAACTTGTGAATTGAGAGTTGTGATCCTTCAAATTTACCTTTTTATTCAAACTAGAATGAATATATACAATATGAGGCATATCAGTAGTCACCATAGTGTTAGAAATTCAAAATGTACATTTGCTTGTGAGAATAACAAATAAAACTAAAATTTTCAAAAGAACATTTGACTTTATGTACCCCAACTTGGTGGGGTTATAACTTTTAGCCTGTTGATTGGATTGATGACTTCTCTATCTTGTTGGAAAGGTCTCAAAAATATCTAATTTTAATCCCTTAAATCTAGTGACTTTAGATATTCAATTTAATAGACTAAAGATAGTTTCAACCCTAAATTTTGTTCAAAGACCTTTTAAAATGCAATTTTAGTAAAACATAAAAAATACTGAAAATTTTGATTTTTTCATATTTTTCATCTTTCTTCTGCCAATAACTCTAGACTGTTATAGATCGATATTTGAAATTTATTTGTCTGATTTATTGCAAACTTATTTTTTTGGAACTTCTTCACAACAATAAGTAGCAAAAAAAAAAAAGAAAAAGAAAAATTCCCAAATATTACCTTGGTAATGATCCAAATAAAGTTTATAAGGATCATTACCAACCCTCTCCCAAATAGTTTTGAAGATAATACATCACATCTAAAGGCTTTATCATTAGACATGAAAAAAATAGCTTCACAAAGGTCTTCTTGAGTGAGAAGATGCTCACATAATTCTCTATGAGAATGTGAAACCTTGCTAGGGAACACTTAAATGCATTTTTGAAAATAATTTAAATACATTTTTAAAAATAATTTTTTTTCTCAAGGGACGAGTCCTAAGATTTTAAAACCTATTCATAATGATGACAAAAATCTAAGGTGATAGAAAAAAAGTTCATCTAGAAGTTGAGAGCATTCTGTAATGTGCTTTATTAACTAACAATAATGATGAGCTCTTAAAGATAAAATCATCTTGAATATCCTGGTTATATTTTTGATCCTTTGCATATAAGCCTTGATTTGAACCAATTTTGCAAAGTGATTATTATAAATTTGTGTTTCTATTGACAAAGTCTTGCAATAAAAAGTTATGAAGGAGTATAATGTTGCATTTCAATCTTAGTTGTTACTTGGTAGAGCTTGACAATGATGGATTCTGATGCAGGAACTTCATGGGGCTTCAAAAAGAGCATTTTCTGATTTTTCTTAGATTTTAGAAAGTTGTTTTTTTTCATTATTTTCGAATTCATGATTGTTATTAGCTTAGAAAGTTGGCAATTTGTGTCAAAATCATGTTTTAGATATTTATAAGTTTTCATGTTTTTCTGTATAGATTTGAAAATTACCAAAAATGAAAAATTTCGGATTTTGTAAAAAAATTCCAAAAAAAGATTTTTTTTAGAAATTACCAAACAGGGAAAATTTTGGATTTTAGAAAATTCTACCAAAAAAGGAAATTTTTGAATTGTTGTTAAAATAGGCTTTTTATTTATTTATTGTAACAACAAAATAGCTGGAGAGTAATGAAGAACTGTTATTCTAATTTATGGAGTTTCCTATAATTCTTTTTTTTTTCTTTCTTTGTTAATGGTGTATGTTTTGTTGTAAGTTGGTTACATCATCTGGTACCAGAGCAGGAAGATGGCTAGGAGAGGAAGAGGAAGAGGTCTTGCCCAGATGCATAGAGATATGGAAAATCTATAGAGAAAAGTAGCAGAGCTTGTAGACATGATAGCAAACCAAGGAATAAGAGGAAATAATTCCGATGAAGAAACAAGACAAAGAGATGTAGATCAACATGCAAATTATGAAGAGGAAGAACAATTAGTGCCTAACCTTTGAAGAAAGGATACTTAGAGCATTAGAAGGGTGAAATGAAAATGAAGGAATTAAAATTGAAGTTATTGATTATGCAGGTAGTCTCAAACCAAAGGAGATTGGTTGAATAGTATGGAGAAATTCTTTGAGTGGAAGTCTATGACATAGGAAAAGAAGGTAAAATTTGTAGGCACCAAGTTAAAGGGTCATGCAATTATCTAGTGGGATGATTTACAAAAAGAGCGAACAAAAAAGGGAAGGATAAAATAAAAACCTGGAAAAAGATGGAGAAAAAGCTGAGAGATAATTTCTACCTATGGATTATGCGCTAACCCTTTTTCGTATATTTCAGAACTTGAAACAAAATCTATCTATTGTGGAAGATTATACAAATTATTTTTACAAATTGTCCATTTGTTTGGAGCACCAAGAGATTAATGAGCATATGGGTGCCAGGTATGTGAATGGTCTAAAATTTTCCATTCGAGATGAAATGAGTATGCATAGTTAATAGTAGTGAAGAAGCATATCAATTAGCTTTAAAGGTAGAACAAAATCATAATAGACAATATTTCCAAAGGAATAGAGGAGGGAAAAGAGGTATAGAATATCCATTTTTGGGTAATTTAAATTATAGTAAAGGAGAATCGTCTCAAGGAGAAGAAAAATTAGGTGATACCCAACATGGCATGCAAAATCAGTGAGGAAGAGGGTTTCAAAGGGGTAGAGGTTATAATGGTGGTAGAGGGTGGGAAAACCCACACAAGCCTTTTGTTTGCTTTAATTATGGTGAAGAGGGCCATAGAGCATTTGAATGCTCCAACTATAACATGCAAGAACAACAATAGGGAGAGCAACGTGGATTGAACTTAGCTCAAGTTGAGATTACAAAAGAATGAATTGAATCACAAGTTTTACTAGATATGGAGGAGAATCTCATGATGAGATGAGCAATGGTTATCCCAGTGAAGAAGAAAATAAAAAATAAGAGCTTGTAAAGATTCTTAGCTACAAACAAATATTTTTTGAACTAGATGCACTTGAGGTGGAAAGGTATGTCAAGTTATTGTTGATAGTGGTAGTTGTGAGAATATGATTTCTAGAGAAATGGTAGATAAACTAAATTTGCAATGTGAAAATCATCCACATCCTTATTGTATTGCATTGTTTAAAAAGGGAAATGAAGTTTCTCTTGGTAAGAGGTGCTTGGTTAAGTTCTCTATAAGAAAGACTTATAAAGATGAAGTATGGTGATGTCATTCCAATTGACACATGCCATGAGTTGTTGGGAAGACCATGTCAATATGACCAAAAGGCAATGCATGATGGTAGAAAGAAAACATATACTTTTTGGAAGGATGGTTCTAAACTGACCTTATTTCCTCTTGAGGATGGACAAAAAAATTAAAAGTTTGAAGTCTACAAGTGACCCAATCAACAAAATGAAGGTAGCAGGTTTTTGTTATGCAGTGATGATGCAGAGAGAAGAAGGTGAAGAAATATAAGAAGCAGTTCCTTTGGAGGATGTTCAAGATTTGAAACATCACAGTGCAACTAGAAATGAAGATGAGGATGTTACAACAACAACGAAGGAGAATGTGTTAACATTTAACTTTTCCAATTTTATTAAAGATGAAATACATATGGAAGTAGAGAAAAAAGGAAAAATAGTGGACAAGAAGGTAGTTTACATTCAACAAGGCCAACATAATAGATATTTGGCATGGTGGGAAGGATTAACACCAGAAAGAAATATATGGATTACAAAGTGGGATTAGAAGGAGTTGGATTAGGTTAATTGGTAGCAGTTTGAGGATAGGAATTTGCAGGAACCGCGTTCTTTTCAACTAGAGGATAATGATGTAGGGACTTCACAGGGCTTCAAAAAAAGAATTTTCAAAATTTTCTTAGATTCTAGAAAGTTGTTTTTTTCATTTTTTTTGAACTCATGATTGTTATTAGCTTAGAAAGTTGGCAATTTGTGTCAAAATCATGTTTTTTAGACATTTAGAAGTTTTCATGATTTTCTAGATAGATTTGAAATTACCAAAAATAACAAATTTTAGATTTTGTGAAATATTTCCAAAAAAGGAAGTTTTCAAAAATTCCAAAAAGTGGAAAATTTCAAATTTTATAAAAAAATTGCCAAAAAAGGAAATTTTTGGATTTTTGTTAAAATACGCTTATTTTTTTAATGTTACAACAACAGAATGGTTGGAGAGTAATGAAGAACTATTATTCTAATTTTTGGAGTTTCCTGTAATTCTTCTTTTTTTCTTCTTTCTTTGTTAATGGTGTATGTTTTGTTGTAGTTTGGTTACATCAAATTCACATGTCTAGTGCTTCAACCTAGTAAGTTGGTACACATAGATGTAACTTAGACGTGTGTTTAATTGTATAATTTCAGCAATCTATTTAGCACGTCTCATGATGAGAACATGGATTTAGATACTAGACAAACAGTCAAAAATGTACCAAGATAGGTTGATGACTCAACAAAGAGGTTTTTAAAAATTGCATTTCTTTCTTTGGATCTAACATATTACCAGTCAATATAGAATTTAAAATGGAGATAAATTGAAAGGGAAACATCTAACAAATTATCAAGTGGAAAGGAAAACAAATACAAAAGAATAAATATATTGATCTAACATAATGGCCCTATATAATCTATTAAAAACCTATTCAAAGTGGAAATATAGATTACACCACATATACCACTACCTTTGGTATTAATTGAGACTAATATTAGGTTCAAAGAGGTCTAATTTATTATGCATAGAAAATAAAGCTTCTCTCTTACCAACTATCTAACACATAGGTAGTATACCATACTTGTTAGAAGCATCCTTTAACAAAGTAAAGTATCCACACATGATCCATGTAGTTGGAGGAAATAAGTTAGCAAGATGACACCAAAGAATAGATTGTTTGACAATATAATTTGATTCATAAACATAAACCATCCCAAAAGAAAGATTATTAATATTCAAAAGAATTCATAAAACTCTATTAGTGGGATCAAATTTTAAGGTCTTGTACATAAAGAATATCCATATTTATAAATCTTCATCAAACATCCTAAATTATAGATTTTCTTGTGAGATCTACCAAACCTTGAACATTACATGAGATAAAATTCATTGCAAAGGAATATCATCACTATCAAGCTCATCCAAAACTAAACATATATTTTGCAACAAATCTCCCTTCAAAGAAGAGTTAAAAATTCCAAGTTGAATAGTTGGCATGATTTTTTTCCTTTTATATAGTACATATTCAACACTTTCAAGACTTCTAACTAGGCCACATGAATTCCTAGCAATAGTTCTAGGAGTAGAAAGAGATGACTAAATTTGATATTCAACCTAAGAGGATATAATAGTGGTTGGAAGAGGATTATGCATGAACATAATCCTTCTATCCTATTAGTAATTATCTCTTGAGAAGAAAGGATCCTCTCCTTTCTTTATCCAAGGGTTTTAAGACTAATGTGGTTGGATATTTTGAAGATGTCCCATTATTAGTGAGCTAGGATTTTGGCCCATTAATCTATTATGTTTTGTAATTTCTAAGTATCAACCATTCCTCCCATTTTCTGGGAGGAGGAGCATACCATAAAGGCTTAGTTCTAGGTTTGATTCTATGTGTAATAAGGGGGTGACCCTTTATATTCTATTAAGAGGATTGACACCTATAAAAATTGTTAAGGTTAATTTTCCAAAGAAGGTTGATAGGGAAAATGAATACTAAGGAACTCAACCCATATAGGGTCATAGATATTTATCCTTGAAAACAACAAAGTATTGGGTCCAAGGTGTAAACACTAATAAGGAGCTACACATGTAGCAAGGACCATTCTTGATGATTAATTCTACATAGCTACAAATGTATCAAGAACCATTTTTGATGATGGCTTTCAGGCTCTACAAATCAAGATAGGAAAAAACCCTTAGTAATATTTTGGATAGTATCATTGTGGACCCCATGAGGAACCAAATCCTCATTGACCCATTATTTGAGCATGATTTTATAATGGAGCCTTACAAAAAATTAACCAACTAAAGTAAATTTTTTAATTTATTTACAAATATTATCAAATTATTAAATAGGAAAAAAATCAATTGAGAATTAAATGGCATTCCTCATGAAAACATTTTATAATAATTCTCAAGGAAGCTTTGGGGGAGATATTATCCCATGCTTTCAAATTAGAATCAACTATTACATGATTGGGATTCAAATCCTTTTAAAGGATACACTCATCCTAGGGTGAGAAGAAACATTTAGGTCCACAATAAATATAGAGAACTATGCTAATTCCTATTCAAAGAGAGAAGTAGTATGTAAGGTGATGAAAAGTAGATGCATTCAGACTAACCGTAAAACCCTAGCTCTATAACCCAATTAGATCTTGTATTCAATTTGCAATTCGGTAATACTTAATCAGAGGATAAATTTTATGTGTTTTTGTATAATTTAATTTATTTTATTGAGTAGATTTTTGTAGAAAATATAAGTATTTAGATACATGTTTTAATAACTCTTAATCTATCATCAATATTATTTAAATTTTCTATTAAGTAAATTTTTAAATACATATTTTTATGTATTTAAGTTTTTATAAACAATATAATCATATTTCCTACATTCTATGTGAGCGATCTTATGATTTAATAGAGTTCTTTCAATAAAAAACTATTTTTTTCTAACCTTAGTCATGACAACTTGCCATTTGATACAAATTTTTTTCAAGATATGGTCAAAATGATCATTTCTAGAAAAAGGTTTGATTGGTAATAGAAAATAAATAAAAAAAGAAGATAATTTGAGCTAATAAAATGTATTTTTCAAGATGCTTGAGAACCATTTTATATTTGATCACATATACCAAACTAATGTAGCATGTGGTGGTTACTAAAATCAAAATAAAAAGCCAATATATTACACATGCAATACAAAGCTTATCATTTTCTCGTTATCTAATCTCTTAGGAAGTTTGATTAGACAAATCAATAATATTAAAATCACCACACATGAGCTAAGAGGCGATTGGTAATGATTTTTCAATAAAACATCAAATATTAGATATTTAAATAGATCACTAGGATCATAAATATTGACAATCCCAAAAGTGTGGTTATTAATATTAAAGACGGTCCATAGTGCATGAAAACTAGGGCCATAGTTTTGATCAACTAAATTCTGCCACCATTTAGGAGAAATAAAAAATAGCAATATTTCCTTTTCCCAATTCATGATCAATATACAAAAAATAGCTAGTATTCTATATGAAAATATATATAGGAGAAAGTAAAAAGCTTGAAATATTTAATTCTTGTGAAGAAAAACATTGAGGTTAGAATTTTTTTTGTCAAATATCCCACATGATATGCTCTCTCCTACATTTTTCAAGTCAAAAACATTTCATAAAATGGAATTCATGGAAAATAGAAGTCAAGTGTTATAGCACTAGTATCAAGTTCATAAATAAATTCATAGATATAATTTAAAAAATATTCCTCTATAAATATTTTAGATAACTTATAATTTTCTAGTTAGAATGTTTGTCTATAGGACTATTTTTTTAGTTGGAACGAACTTTTCTTCCTCCACCTTGCAACATGGACCATGACTATGAAATTGCATGAGTATCAATTTGAGAAAATAGAACTCTAGCAAGCAAAGACATTCTATTATACCATATTACTCACCTATTTGGAGGATTCATCAAAAGGTTAAAACATTTTTTCACCTTATTAATAGACTTTAAAATATGTGGAACTATGTAGATCATTGTGAGGTAGTTTTCACTATCACTAATTGTAGATACCCTAAATTATCTTGAACTATGAGCAACACCTTTTACTAATTTCACTCTTCTTCCCTAATGATTAAATAATACCTTATTATTAGTTCCTCCTGATAGGAAGGTTTACTATTGCAATCATTGAATTCACTTTTGAAATAGTTGCTTGGCCAATCAATTGCATTGTTTAAAATATTTTTGTCTTTTTCCTATAGTTGGGATTTAAGGACATATTTTTATGTTTGGAAATTATGATTTATCTCTTTTTCTATTGGTTGGAGTAGATCTATTGTTCATTTTGGTTTAAGTAAATTAGGAAAATAGGGGGACATTCAATATTCTGACAAATATTTAAGTAGTGGGTGCAAATTGTGTGAGCTTTGGTGGCGAGCTAGTGGGTAATGAAGTAGTGAATGCATGTTTAATGCATTAAATGTAAATTGTGTGAGATGTGTTGGAGGGCTGGTGGGTACACAAGTAGTGAATGCATAGTTAATTCATGAAATCTCAAGAAAGTGTTGGATTTTATTTGTGATTACTCTCATTTGTTTATATTGTTTGTTGAAAAGCTTGTGTGTTTTTAGCTATGTGTTCCTCTCTTCCATGTTCGTTATTCTGTAGAATGCTTGAATGCAGGAGGAGCCATAGGAATAGTGCACTAATGGTGAGTGGCTTGTCTGTCTGTTTATGATACTTGATAACTAAAAGTATTGCTTGTTGTTACAAGGGCTAATAGGGCAAGTGGGTACAATAGATGACATATGCTATGTAACCCATAAACATGGAATAGTTGAAGTGAAGGAGTAGGTGAATAATGTAATAAACGAGAATTATCATAGGAAAAATGAGAATAAGCACAAATAAAACCAAACACTCACATACTAGTGAGTGGCTCATTTGTTTGTTTATGATAAATTTTTGCAAACATCCAAAATTGTAAATTTTATGAATTTTATAATTTTTTGCATTTTATGCATACTGCTTTAGTATGCATTCACAGCTTACGTACCCACATTTTTCTCCACAAATATTTGTGCACAATTTTCCTCCACAGTCAAAAAGACCTTGCTCAAATCTTGGAGGCACTATGTATTCATTGCTTGAGTAGCCACCAACCTATCAACAAATCTTGTAAAATTTATATTCAACGTTTGAATGTTTGCAAAAATTTATAACGTTGGTCTTTTTTTTTGGAAATTTTATCATGTGATTCTATGTTTCATGTTTACAAATAACATATTATATGTCATGGACTGTGCTCATTTGTCTAATTTTTCCCTATGACAGGAACCATTGCTTGTAATTGGAGTCAGAGACAAAGAGCTATATGACTGCAAATATTCTTGGTTGTTGAACAAGAAACTGGAAGGTCAGATTCTTGTATCATTCTTCCCCTTTCTTTCCAATGAATTTTAAGTCTCCCAATGTGTCTAAAAATTATGCCTTAGAAGAGTTGTGAATAATAAAGGAGAAGCCTAGTTCAGGAATCTGACTTACCGAATAGACAGATGAGTATAGTGAATGGCATGCCATGTAATTCATAAACATGAAACTATTTTTTGGCTAAATGAAAGTTACTTTTGCAATCAGAGTTATGCATAATTACAAGAATGTGATATGCAATCCATATATAATATTTTGCTTTGTACACCGATCAGATTGTATAATTTAAGTATATTTTCCCATATCTGTTTTGTTATTCACTACAGTAGCCCTAATATTCATTTTCTTGTAAGCAAATTAGCAAAATAGAAGTACATGATAAATTTTGGCAAATATCTCTAATGCATCGTAAAGCAGTGAATGCATAGTTAATGCATAAAATACTATGCCAATACTAGCGTAGTTGTTGGATTTGCCTTTGATATGGTCAATTGCTGAGACAAATTCAATAATCTAAATATAAATAATTTTATTTCTATAGTGAGTTTTGTTTGAGCAATTTTCCTTGTAAAAAAATGCTTTTTTAGCCTAATTTTGTAGTTTGTTATTAAATAGGCTATTATCCCTTACAATAAAGTTTTTATTAACTAGTGGACCTTTTCTCATTAGTTTTGTTCCTTTTTCTTAGAAATAGAGGATAAATGTCCCTGTACTTTTGTGCTCCTGCAACTAGAGGTATTGCTTGTTGTTACAAGCCCTGATGGGGAAATGGGTATAGCACATGACATATGCTATGCAACCAATAAACATGGAACGGTTGAAGCCAAGGAGTAGGTTAAATGAAAATTGTGTAGGCTTTTTTCTTAGGCTAATGCAACCTACAACAGTAAATGCATTAACCAATTTCCCAAGTAAAGCAATGTTTTTTTAGACTAAGGTTACAATGCTAGATATGTGTAAATAGGAAGGATTTCTCCTGACAACATTCACTTGAAACAAATTTGTCTCGTGTTTGATGCAATCAATTTTTATGGCTCACTGAACTTTCTAGTCTTTTATTAAATAGGTTCTTAGCCCTTATAATAATTTTTTTATTAACTGGTGGAGCTTCTTCCCAACAATTTTGTTGCTTATTTTTACAAACACAAAAAAATTCTCCCCAATTTCCTAATCAAACTTTCAAACAATAGTGAGTGCTTCTAATTCAAGCAAAGAGAAGATGACTCTATCAGTGCAACTATATTCATTCTACAAACTCAGCTAATCGGTTGCCCTTATCCTCAAATTAGTACTTCTATCCTCCTTCAACTACAGGTATTGATTGTTGTTATAACGCCTTCATATTTGCCAAAAAATTATCATGTCTTTCTACTTTGTAGATTTTCTTGAAATAAATTCAAAATTATAGCCAGTCCAAGGAATAGGTAATATAAAATCTAATTAATGTACTAAGCGAAACATTGCATATGAATTGTATATCACGTTGCAATTGTGCACATCTCTGACTACAACATTATTGCAATCAAATAATTGAAAAGATCGCTTGCTTATGAGCATAAATTAGACAGATTCAAATAATTGGCATAATTTTTACAGACATTCGAAGAATCAAACTTCATTGGAAAGAAAGGAGAAAAATCATCTGAAATTATGACTTCGCAGTCTCTTCTTCAAGAATCAAGTATATTTGCACATGAAAAATTATTATAAATGTTAAGTTAGATGTAGAAACACCCCAAACTAGGATACAACATCATCATAAAACCCTACAAACTAGAAAATAAAAATGTCATCATTACGTATAAACATGTAGTATCAAGTAAAAAAAATTGCATCACAAGGTGAAAACATTGATTTAGAAAGACTAACTAGCCCATCTAAAGAATAACTAATTGTGATATATTCACTTATAAGAATTTAAAAATTCATTTATTTTCTCATATTATTTTCATGGTTTTACATTTTTTTAATCTAACATGGTCCTCTGCCCCCACTAAAGTAGAGGTGTGAAGTTGTAAAAGACAAAAGCAAAGAAGATGCAACAACTCATGTAACAAATTTCACAAATTCCTATATTCCTCATTATTTTAAAATGAATGTGATTTTGATAAGATAAGCAACATTTATAGGGTGTTGTACCCTTCACACAAAAGCCCAAAGGGCCAAAAAGAAGCTAGTTCAAAACAAAACATGAACTAGGAGAAATACAAATAGAGACAACTGATTGATAGTTGTAGAACAAAAACACGGATTAGAACAACCCCAAAACTAGAGGGGACTAATCTGACTCCTTGAACCTGAGGCCAAAAAGAAGCAATGGATTTGGGGAGTCCCTTCTTCTTCCTTAGCACAACCAACTAGGAAGACTCATAATCGAAATCCACCAAGCAGGGCGAGGGGAGTGGATCCACAATAGCCACCTCAGGAAAGGAGCCACCACATAGCGAGGGAGATGACAGTGAAGAAGAGGAGATAGGAGAGATCAAAGGACCAACAAAGTCATTTAACAAGGGACGAGCAAGTGACTGAACAATGACAACAAACTGGGGCAGCAAAGGTTTCGTGGAAGGGATAGCCAAAAGAGGAGCTTAGATAGGCTCTGACACCAAAGGAGGAATAGGAGGATCACCCTCCTTAGAGGAATTATCCAAAGATTCCGAAGAGGGAGAACCAACCATGAGGTGGTCTGAGAGAGAATTCTTCCACCAAGTAGCAGCACCCTTGCGGTGAGCAAGAGGGCAACCAAAGGCAAAATGACCAGTAGAAAAAAACCTCCTACACTGAAAGGGGAGGCCCTCATAGTCCATAAATTGCGACCAAGGTTTTTCCATCACCAACAAAACCACATCGCCATGGAGGGTTTGGAGATATCTAAATTAACTAAGATAAGAGCCACCGTAGTATGCCCTAGATCCCGAGATGTAGAGTCCACCTTCAAAAAGCATCCAATGGAGTTTCCAATAGATTCAAAACAAAACAACTCCCAAAATTGGAGAGGGAGATTCGGAAAACGGACCCAAACTGGTCTGATATTCAACGGCTTAGTGAGGGGATTGAAAGAGAAAGACCAAGGCCTAATGGATAGTGAATGGATACCCCACATCCACCTCCTATCCAACACACAATCCCTCTACACATGGGAGGAAAAGGTAGCAAAGAAAAACCCTCTAGCATTGGGATATAGCTCAATCTACCCAGAGACAATGAGCTTCCAAGAAATGAAAACCCACTCATTTAGATCTGGAAGGGAGGGCCACAAGCCATTAAACCTACAAACCACACCGTGCCTCAAATAAAAACCCTCATTTTTAGCCACTTCAGGACCACAGACTACAATAGGGGAAGCACAAGCACAGGGCAGAGGTCGAACCCTAGTCGAAATAGGTACATAATGAGCCCCATCCTTAGACACCGCCTCAGAGAAAGACTTCTGATGACCACCCAAAGCAGCCCTAAAGCTAGGGACTCCAACAGGAACACCAAAAGCAAGAGCATTCGACACCTCAGGGAGAACAAAGGGGACAACACCAGGCAGCGCTGCATCCACACCATTCGCCAACAAGGAAGAATCAAGGATAGGAGGAGCCCCAACAACCCAGCCCCCCCACTAGACTCAACAGACAATGACACCATAGCAGCCACTTCCCCATTGCCATTCAAAAGCTCTGTCTGTAGGGCATCCCACGCACAACACCCGCTCCCACAGAGCCCTCCGTTCAGAGTAGACAAGACAACAACCCCGTCAACACCTGCAACAATAGACCCAACACCCACAAATGTATCAACACTCGTAGAAAATCCAACACACGCAACAAGAAAACTCGACCGTTGGTTTTCGCTCCCACCCAACAGTGCCATTTTAAAATTCTAAATACCTTTAACTTTAATAAACAAACTGAATGTGTTTAGAATACATATGCAAACAATTTATAATTAAAAATTATACTACCATGCTTAATATATTCAATATAATTAATTATCGCTACCATGCTCAATATAATTAATTTACTTGTGTGAACCATTTTTAATTGTTTTTCCGCAATATTAAGTGCACTTACTAATTTTATATTTATGCTTTCATTTGTATTTCCATAAATTACCTCATACCAAGTAATATAAACAATATTCAACTTCCCTTCCAATGCTTCTGTTTCACTATAATTAATATCTCCATTCTGTAAAATACTTTTAAATTTTTAACTTATTACTAATATTTATATTTTATATGTCTTACATATCTAGTCAAAAAGATTTATATGTTAAAAAATAAATATGTTTAATAAATATATTTTTAAATATGACCTTGTTTGTTTCTCACAATATGACATCCACTTTGCCCATTTCCCTATTACTACCTTGACAAATAAACTCTCCATCTTCATACTAAACCAATTTAAATTCGTAAATTATTTTTATATAAATTTTTATTAATATTATTTAACAAGCACACAAAAAATATGAATTTTGATATACACTCATTTGGACAAGTTTTTGTGCATAAAAAAAAAAATCGAATTTCACAATAATAATAACATACTCTAGCCTCTATACTTTTCTTTTCACATGATATAGTCTTCTATTTCATTTCTTGTGCTTTTCTACGTTTAATACTGTAGACACAAAAAATATACAAGTTGATCCTACACACCTGATCCTGATCTTACTAATGTCGTTTCGTCCTGAATCATTTTCTTAGCTTGTCATCATATTTCCTCTCTTAATTAAATAAATCAATTTACCTGATTAAGTCATTCTCTTCTATTAATTAAATGAATCATTTTGTTTAATTAATCCTATCATCCCTCTTTTAATTAAATAATCCACTTTATTTAATTAAATCTCTAAAGTCATCTCCTTAAATTAAATAAATTAAACCTTATATAATTTAATCTAGCATCATTCTCCTTAGTTAAATAAATCAACTTTATTTAATTAAGTCTAAAAACATTATTCCTCTCATTTTGATTTATTTAAATTTTGAAATCCAAGTCAAAATGGTCAAATCATCTAATTTCCACTTAATTTAATCAAATCATGATTAAATCTAATCCTAATCACTTCATTCCTCTAGATTTTGCAACTTGCACAATAAATCAATTTATTTGATTTATAAATTCATCAATTTCCATTCAAAAGGGCATATTTTGTGGAATATTCTTCCAATTCAAAAATCCCTCCAAAAGGGATGGGTACTTCCAACAAGGCATTTAATGCCTCTTACATGTCCTTGGCCTTGAGCCAAGTGACATTAACTCCATTTCCTTCTCCCTCCAACATGTCACATTCAAATTTCAAATTTGAATCTCATATAGCATTTATCATGCACATTGACCAAAATGTGCTCATTCCTCCTCCAATCACATGTGGACAAGTGGTCTTCTCTCATCGGTTGGTTTTTTGTCCCACATTCACCGAAATCCTTCAATCTTCCATTCTTCAAATCTATAAATAAAGGCCTCCTCTATTGCAATATCATCCACAATTTGAGAGCAAAGTTATTATCTTCAATTGAGAGCAATTCTATTCATCTTCTTGAGCATTTTCCATCACCATAGCTAGGTTTTTATAGATTTTAGTAAGGAGCCACATTGTTCTTCACCATCAAGTGGATCAACCATCATCAAGCTTGCATAGGAGTTGGGAAAGGGCCAATTTCTACACATAATTGACACCAACTCCCCCATGGGATTGAGTGTTTGCATTGCTTAATTAGGATTTCACTTATCTTTTATGTTTTGTTCTTCATTTTTCCTAGTTTAAGTATTGTAGATGAATTTCATGGGGAATTTTAGTTCTAACTTGCATATGGATCTAATAATGTGTTTGTTTCTTGTGTTTGTGCAGGTTTAGGATTGGGGTTCACATTTTAGTGCTAGAAGGGGGGCTGATTTGGAGAAATTCATCACGTTTTTCCAAAAATCTATGGTTTTTTGACATTTTTTATGCCTACAGGAAATTGCACCGCTCACAGTCTAGCGGCACCAAACTACGTCGTAACCAGTCCAGTGACGCTATATTGCGCCGCTACTAGTCCAACAACGCTATATTGCACCACTACCAGTCCAACGACGCTATATTGCGTCACTACCAGTCATTAGCGATGCTATATTGTGCCACTAGCCTTCTCAAATTGTGCCACACCTGCAGATTGCTCCGCTAGAGTTGGGTAAAAGGTAGATTTCTGATTATTTTTAACATTTTTTGTGATGCAGGAACTTCCCGAGGTCATAACTTTTGACTCGGTTGTGGGTTTTTACTGAAATTTTATAGGCGATTTGATTATGAGGTGGCATGTGGATAACCGACTATAGGTGGGTTGGCGGCCATTTTGGCACATTTCTGGGGCTTGAAACTTTCATCTTGGCCCTCAAAATGCCAATTTCATGTTTTTTTCTAGTTTTTTAAAAGTTGTTTTTTTAAAATAATTTGAAACTCGTGTTTCAAATTTAGGATGTTAGTTAGAAATTCATCCTATCTTAGTTTTAAAAATTTCTTGGAAAAAAATGACTCTCAAAGTCATGCATGCAAAATTACCAAAAATGGAAAAATCTAACAATTGTTGAAATCTGCCAAAAAAAGAAATTTCTTGATCAAAAGTGAAGGAAAACTAAGACCAAGGGTTCTTTATGATGTTATCATATCATTGTATTAAGTGTTTTTAAACACTTTTGGAAGAACTTATAATCCGTTTCTAAGGGTTTGATTACTTTCATGCTCTTAGGATGCAATAAAAATTCTTTTGGGCTCTAAAAAGAATAATACAAATTTTCTTTCAAATTTTGCAAACAAAGGGCTTAAAAATAATTTTAGAACAACTTAATAGATTTGGTTTAAGGATTAAAAATTGAACAAGGAAAATCCCACATTTGATTTGGTGCTATAAAAAGAATTCACTTTTGCTTTGTGGACTTAAAATGAACAAGTGCTATTTTTGTTTTGTAATTTCTTACTCAAAGTAATACCGTTGAAAGGACGTATGCGCTTCTCTCGCACCTAATGGTGATCTTGAGAAACAAAAGGACTTTTGGTGATCTTAAGTTGAGGAAAGTAATTGCCTCCACATTTCAATTTGGGTACCTAAAAATTGAACCAATCTTGCAAGTGTGAGTGTGGCATATTATGAGTGTTCTCCCTTTGTTTTTCAACAAAGGTCGATTGAACTATGGGATATGTTTGCTTGCTTTTGTTTATCTTAGAGGGCTTTCCTTGTGGAAAAAAGTAATCACCCAAGGGAACGACTCAATCAGGAACACGCTAAAGCCAAGCGACTTCCAACCGGTATATAAGTGTGGATTCTCGAGGAAAATTTGAGAATCACGTGGATTGTTTCGATGAGAAGGGAAGCAATGGTCTCTCGCCGCATGGATGGTCCCCCAAGAATAGAATGCCCGCATTAAAACCCTTGTTTAACAAAATCCAAAATCCTTAACTATTTGTTGGTGTAAAAGGTCATGTCCTTTGAAGTCGCCCCACATATACATGCGGTTCTATTGTAGAGATGAAAATTATGCCATGGGAGATTCATGGGTACTGATGCTTGGCTGACTCGAGAAGTGAGTGCACTGTAAGGGGGAGCTTGTGTGGTCAAGTATCTAATCATCCACACTAAATATGTGCAGTTGGATTTATCCAAGTGGGATCCCAATAAATATTGTCTTTTCATCCTAGGATTGTACATGTTCTTGGAATTGAAAACACATCGCTTTGATCAGAAACATTCAAAAACAAACATCCACAAAATCTTCAAATTTCAAACCCTTTAGGAGGGGAAAATACCTTTGACCAAATCCAAGTGTTGTTGCTTTCCTGAGGGATTTTATCCTTAGAGGTCTCTAAGAATTTGGATTTACATCATAATTTTCTCATACTAAAGTCAACCTAGGAAACTATGCTCTTGAAACCTTGATTTTCACATAATGGACATTGTGGAATGAAAATGAATTGAGACATAGGAATTCAGTTTGAAGAGCATAGTCAAGAAAGTGATTGTGGTAAAAAGAACCAAACCTAAGCAAGATAATAGACAATTGAACCACACATGTGCTTGGTCCCTTTTGAGTCATTTGGTTTTCATGCAAACATTGGTCTTCTGGTTTGAACCACTTTTAGGGAAAAGCAGGTTCTTTAATATCTTGGTCTAGTAAACAAGTCCTCTTAGGTTCATCTAGGATCAAATCAAACACTTCATCCATCCAAACATTTATCAAAATCCCATTTCACCAACAACTTTTGGAATCTTAGAAAACATCACTTATGTTAGACTTTTAGGAAAAATCAACATCACCTTGTTTGACTTAACACACTTAGTCAAATTATCAATCCTCTTGAGCGAATTTACCTCTAGGATAACACAAATTCCTAAGGTTTACAAGTTCAAAATCACCTTGTTTGGTTTAACACACTTAATCAAATTATCCAATCCATTATCACTTTGTTTGGCTTAACACACTTAGTCAAATTATCCAATCCAAAATCACCTTGTTTGACTTAACACACTTAGTCAAATTATCCTCAATCAAAATCAAATCAAACCAAGTTCCTAAATTCTAGCATTGATCTAAAGTTCCTAAAAGTTTAAATACCCATATCATTCACCCCTTTTATCCTTCATCTCATCATTGGTCCTAAACCCCTCAGAGGTCAACAAGGTAAAAAAAAAAGAGGAACATGGAATATAAACTTGATTCATCCATCATGAGCAATCCAATTCAACCAAACTATCCAAGCCTTACGATGCGAATTGATTTCCAAAACTTGCATTTGTACAAACCATACATGAGATCATTATCTCCTCCAAACCTCAATGATACAACAAAAGTGAGTTTTCCCAATCTAAATTTTGGAACATCTTTTCCTATGGTAGATTTAAATCAAAGTCAAAACTTACAAATCTATCACCCAAAAAATCAAGGCATGAGCCTTCCCCCTTTACCAACCATCAATCAACTGAATCCGAGCAACACCCCCTTCATAAGTCAAAGCATCATATATAATCTTCCCATTTTTCCATCGATATTGCAACAACACATGGAAACCATCCAAGCAACCCCAATGGTCAACACAACCACCATCCCTCAAGTGTCTCAAGGACCAAGCATATCAATCACACCATTCACCACTCAAACCCTGACAATCAATGCGACCGTTTCACTTATCACAATGATCAACACCATTCCCAATCCACCGTCACCACCACCAAAACACAACATGGAAAATTCATTCTCCATTGTGTTGCAAGCCGCTCGACAAGCTACCTGCTAAAAGGTGCTCCGAAGCCAACAAGTTGCACAACTAGCTGCTCAGCAAGCGCAAGCACAATTAACCGCCCAACAAGTTGCACAAGTTGCACAAGCCACATAATCTGCACAAGAAACATAAGCAACCCAACAAGCACAGGCTCAAGCTCAAGCCCAACACTAGGCTCGACAAGCGCAAGCACAATATCGGACACAATTGCAAGCAATTCATCAACAAGTGTATCAACAAGTCCTGCAAGATTTTTAGGCACAACAACAAGTAGCTCAACAACAAGCCCAACAAAAAGCATTGTTGGCACAACAACAACATGACCAACAACAAGCGTTGTTGGCTCAACAAAAAATGCAGGCATTACTCCCTCAACAAATCTTGCAACAGATTCCCACCACAATTGTTGAAAATGATGATCAAGATCCTTCGACCAATGATCATGTTGAAAATGTCTCTACATCACCTAATGAGTTAGAGGACATATCTCAAAAATTTATTCCAAAGCATGATCAACATATTTCACCAAGGTCTAGCAATGATTCTTTCCAAGATATATGGACATCCTTTGACCTCATGACATTTGAGCAACTTCCTGTGCCTAATGAAGATATCCAAGAACCCTTTATAAGCAATCCATTCTTTGAAATTGACCCATGTCAAGAACTTGATCCAAAGCATGTCGAAAGCAATTTCGAAATCATTCAAGATCAAGAATTTGTATCTCCAAGCTACTACAATGATATAATGGACACTCTCTTATCTATACGAGATGATCACATCCACATAGCACATACCCCTCCATCTACCCATGAGATGCTTCACGTGGATGGACATGTAGATGATCTTCATTCAGAACAAGATTCCTTTACTCCTGACATTATTACACAAAAAAGAGCAGGATATTGATTCCTACAGTCAAACTCAGTTGTCAACATCAAGATCAGATATATCCTAAATTCAGACTAAGGAAATCATGTATGAAGATATATAGTATTATCCACTCAAGGGAATAGGTTAGACAAAAAATGATATTCCAGAGTCAGCAAAGCAACAAATTGAAATAATGTCATCTGTAGTGGTCATTTATCAAAAGATGCCTACTCAACAAGACATCTCAAAACAAGCAGAATCAAAGCATGAAGGTACTACTTCCATACTGGGGGCAACTTTGTCTCAAACAAACGTCAACATAGGGAGCACGAAGAATCCTTATAATGAAATTAGTGCCAATACTACAACCAATTACATCATGAATTTTCATCCACCCATCACCCCATCCACAAATTGGGACAACGCCAAAAGAAAGATTTGAATCAAAGCATGAAGAATGTTATCAAGGAAAAAGAAGCAAAGCATGAAGGACAAATCAAATACAAGTGGATACCAAAAAATACAAAGAAAGATGATCCCTATCGAACTCCATTAGTCAAAGAAACTATGAGGCAAAATAAAAAAGGGGCAAGTATCCATCAAAGATGTCCACAAAGGAAAAATTAGGATTCTCAAGCAACGTACAAAGTATATCAAGCTCTTGGTCCTAATTCCATGCATACTTCCGTATCCACCCATCATTGCTCATCTTCCCAAGTTTGGAGAGTCAAAGGTTCCAAACTGTCAACCAATCTATATTTTACTCCTAAACACTCCATCCATGCCTCCACACATGATGTCCAATTCTAACATTGACCATGTTTTGGAAATGACCCTTCATCATAAGGATTTAGAAGGCACTCTATCATGATGTGCGCACACATACAAATTTAACTCCAGTATCAACAAAACATAACAAAATTCTCAAAAGTTGCATTCAAGTGCACGTATCTTGGAAAAGCAGTTTCTTCAAGCAAGATACCGATGACACATTATGAAAGAAGCATCTACATTAAAAACATTAGGTGGTTCGACACAAACTTAAGATCTTTCAGAAAAATTCAAAAAAATAATTAAAAAAAATCCAAAAAAATTAGAAAAATGATTAAAAAAAATAGTAAAGAGAAAAATCATCCTCTAGTGAAAACCACTTCGATGGCACTTTGGATAGGTACCATGATGAAAACCTGGCAAACAGGCGCCATGTGTAGAATTGAGCATCTACATGTGCCAGTTCAGGTGAAAGCATCTCATCCCATCCATATAAATCCAACATTCCCTTCATCTTACCCATAATAAATCCATTCATCCATGAACCATTTATCCAATCCATGTTCATATATCTGCAGCCATCTTCCAAATTATCTTGATCTTGACCAAGTTTGGTGCAGACTTTACACTTGCTTATGGTAAACATCTTGACATGGGTTATTTTCATTGATCCTATCCTACCCAACGTTATATGAGCCTTGAAGCATTATCCAAATAAACATCCTCTATTCGAACACCTTATCACAAGATAATCCTTGGTATCCTTTGCAATCCTTACCGTATCCATCCATCCATCTATCCAAGAATCCACCCATGGCCTTTCAAACATTGCTAGATATTGGGGGCAGATATTTACATTTTGCTTTGGGAATAAATCTTGGTATATATCCTCCAACTTATGTGGTGATCCGAACATTGGCAAACATGAAATCAAATTGGTCAAAGCATTTGTGAGCCAAAATCCAAATCACTAGCCCATGGTATATTTTGACGAGATGATGTTCCTTATCAAGCTTTATATTTCATCAAACATCAATCCAGACAATCAATATCAGTTACATCTAATGGTGTACTTCAGCATCACATCTAATGGTGTACTTCAACATCACATCAAATCATTCAAAAAATTTTTGTTCGAAACTAAGCTTCAGAATCCTGATCAATCAAATCCAACCAATCCATCATCATCTTGGGATATCCTTCCCAATCCTTGTGTTTCTTAACACTATCCTTGCATTATTGTGTATCCTCAATAATGTTATCATCATCAATCTTGAAATCCTCATGTTGCTTAACACTATCCTTGCATTGTTGTGTATCCTCAACAATGTTATCATCATCAATCTGATCAATCAAACCTAGATTGGTTTTCAACAAAATCCCAAAACAGAGCACTGATGTCATCACATCAAAAATCCAAAATATTCAAAAAATCCATCAAAATCTAAAACATGTCGAAAATCAAAAAAATCAAAAATAGAGTCATCTTTCCGAACTACTTCGTCTCTGAGCTTGAACGTAGGCAAGGTTGATCTTTGATCATCCCCCAATAAATTTTAGGTCAGTCCTTTAGGCATCCATCACAATCTGGCAATTTGTTTGCTCATCCATCTCATTGATAATCAAATTCGTTGTCATCCGAACTACGTCATCTCTGAGCTTAAACGTAGGCAAGGCCATCCCTGACTGGCCCCCGAGACACAAAATCCAAAAACATTCATAAAATATCAAAAATCCAAAAATCCAAACAACCTCAAAACATTTCGAAAACACCAAAAAAACATCCAAATATTTGAAAAAACCCAAAATGGTGCATCCATCTCATCTTGCTTTCACCCGTGATAATCATCATTCCTAATAAATCATCATCATCTTCATCCTTTGGTGAAGCAATCAGAAACAAGTTTAGCAGGTTCCAAAGTGAACACCCTAATCATCAGAAGTCTCAAGTTTAGGTCAGTAAGCAAGCAAGTTGATCAACTCGAAGTATCAATAGCTTATCATCCAATCAATCTCATCAAAACCCTGATCACAACATGTCATAGGATGCATCCTTCCCATGATGGACATCAACATCAGGTGGCTAGCGGTACAAAGAACATTAGCTTGTTTGTTTACTTTATTTGGTCTTTTTGACTTATCTTATTTTGCGCTCATTCCAAGGACCTCTCGATGATGACTAAACAAAACAGGTTTAGAGAGAAAGGAATGGGGCAATGATCATTATCATTTTGTCTGCTATGCTTGTTGGACGTTCTTATAATATAACTTGGCGAATACTTGCTTTGTTAGGTCCGTCCTAGCAAGGTTTCCGTATGTCAAGTGTGAACAAGAGCACTCCTATTTGATTGTTGAGTCAAAGTCCATCACACTAGGTACAACGCCATCTTGGTTCTTTATACCTTGATGCATCGTACCTACGTGTGTTATCAAACATAAAGTAATTGGCCCTTTGAAAATCCCAACCCTTGATAAGAAAATCATCATCATCATAACGTAGGCTTGTTGGATCCTCCTTCCATCCATCTTATTATTCTTATTCTTCTATCTTTACTAAAATTTCTATCTAAAGTAGGTGTGAGATCTCAAAATATACACGAGGCTACCCATGGCCGATGACTGTCTATACATCATCAGAATTGTCTACATCAAAGAAAAATCTTTCATCCTCTGATCAATAGAACCACTCCTCTCGCATTTTATCATGATCTTGATTGGAAAATCATACATTTCCGCTCGATCTCTCGAGGGGGTAGTATACCAGCGTAATCCTTCTTGCTGGGGCAATAGTGGGGCATTCAAAAAAATCAAGAAATTTTGAACTTTGATCACAACAGTTTATTCTTTGAACCAATACAACAAGTGCATTGCTTCAAAGAGGGGAAAAATGTAGACATGAAAAATATACAAGTTGATCCTACACACCTGATCCTGATCTTACTAATGTCATTTCATCCTAAATCATCTTCTTAGCTTGTCATCATATTTCCTCTCTTAATTAAATAAATCAATTTACCTGATTAAGTCATTCTCTTCTATTAATTAAATGAATCATTTTGTTTAATTAATCCTATCATCCCTCTTTTAATTAAATAATTCACTTTATTTAATTAAATCTCTAAAGTTATCTCCTTAAATAAAATAAATTAAACCTTATTATAATTTAATCTAGCATCATTCTCCTTAGTTAAATAAATCAACTTTATTTAATTAAGTCTAAAAACATTATTCCTCTCATTTTGATTTATTTAAATCTTGAAATCCAAGTCAAAATGGTCAAATCATCTAATTTCCACTTAATCTAATCAAATCATGATTAAATCTAATCCTAATCACTTCATTCATCTAGATTTTGCAACTTGCACAATAAATCAATTTATTTGATTTATAAATTCATCAATTTCCATTCAAAAGGGCATATTTTGTGGAATATTCTTCCAATTCAAAAATCCCTCCAAAAGGGATAGGTACTTCCAACAAGGCATTTAATGCCTCTTACATGTCCTTGGCCTTGAGCCAAGTGACATTAACTCCATTTCCTTCTCCCTCCAACATGTCACATTCAAATTTCAAATTTGAATCTCATATAGCATTTATCATGCACATTGACCAAAATGTGCTCATTCCTCCTCCAATCACATGTGGACAAGTGGTCTTCTCTCATTGGTTGGTCTTTTGTCCCACATTCACTCAAATCTTTCAATCTTCCATTCTTCAAATCTATAAATAGAGGCCTCCTCTATTGCAATATCATCCACAATTTGAGAGCAAAGTTATTATCTTCAATTGAGAGCAATTCTATTCATCTTCTTGAGAATTTGCCATCACCATAGCTAGGTTATTGCAGATTTTAGCAAGGAGCCACATTGTTCTTCACCATCAAGTGGATCAACCATCATCAAGCTTGCATAGGAGTTGGGAAAGGGCCAATTTTTACACATAATTGGCACCAACTCCCCCATGGGATTGAGTGTTTGCATTGCTTAATTAGGATTTCACTTATCTTTTATGTTTTGTTCTTCATTTTTCCTAGTTTAAGCATTGTAGATGAATTTCATGGGGAATCTTAGTTCTAACTTGCATATGGATCTAATAATGTGTTTGTTTCTTCTGTTTTTGCAGGTCTAGGATTGGGGTTCACAAATACCAAGTAAATTAGATTTCACCTAAAATTAATAAATATATACTAAAAACTTACATTTTAGTTTTACTATTCATTTTACAATTCTTCAACCATATTTTCCTTTCCTCTTCCAACCAAAAAACTTCTAACTTGGCGACATGGACTCACACACTGCGTCACTTGTTTAATTATTATCAATGTTTCATATTCTATTATTAATTAACTAATTTTATATTATTTAATTAATTAATTCAAATTCGTCATTTCTCACTAATTAAATAAATCATATTTATTTAATAATATCATGATTATCCTTATTCTCTCTAACTAACTAATTAAATAAATAATTATTTATTTATTTATTTAATTTAATGTCCTAATTAAACAAATTATTCTTCCTAATTAATTAAATAAACCTTATTTATTTAATTATGTTGCTAACTTCACTAATTCTTCTATTTTAATTAAATAGTTATCAACAATTATTTAATTAACATAAAACACCCTTCTCATATTAAATAATTGTTACAAACAATTTAATTAAAACACTTTTCCACTTCTAAATTAAATAATTAAATTAATTATTTAACTCTCCAATTTTCACTCAACATGATCTATTAATAAATAAACTTTTGTTTATTAATTCAATCTCTACTTGCACATTCCTCCAAAGATTAATTAATTAATTATCCTCACACACATTGACTAATCAATCAAACCTGTTGATTGATCAATCAAACCCATTGATTATTCAATCAAATCTGTTGACTAACAAATCAATTCCACCAATTATTCAATCCTACTAATTAATCAATCAATCTCATTGACTGATCAATCAATTTTCACCGATTATCCAATCAATTCCCTTGATTGAATCAATCAGGATAGTTAACTCTCCAATCTATTTCCTCTCAACAAGCCTCAACCGTTGATCGTGATCTTTCATCTTTTAATCCAGACCATTCATTTGAAATGAGATTTTCTATAAAAGCAAGCCTTCATTGCACGTTGATGGCTGACCATGAACTGCTAATCTTTAGCGTTTGCATCATTGCAATCCTCAAATATACTTGAAGCTTCATAGCAAAAGAGTAGCATACCCATAACCGAGAGCAAAGCATACAAAGAAGGAACAATGGAAGTCATCCATGACAATACAGTGAAGATGAAGGTGTCAATTTATTGAAATATGGCTTTACTTATTATTGTGTATTTTCTATTGAATATATTGGATCTTATTGAGTAATTAGGATTACATATAGTGGTTGTGTGCTTTGTTTCCTATTAACTCTATGACCTTGGGTCAAATTTCCAGTTTACACTAATGACACAGATCTAAGTTATGAATGCTTCCCTTGTGAATGCTACAAATATTTGTGGGACATTTTTGGTCGATACATTTTCTAGTCCTATTTTAAATCATACAATTAGTTCTCTCTTAGTAATATAATTAACAAATAAAACCTTAAGTTCACACATAAGGCTAGTAATCTAGAAGAATGGATGTACATCCTAGTAATATTATTTGTGACATTTGCTTCCTTATTTTATCAAGAATGGATGTACATCCTAGTAATATTATTTTAGTTTATCAAAGTACAAAATGCAATGATTTCTCTCACTAGAAACACATTTTTATAAAATTAATTTCACCAAATATTATGATTACAGTGAACATCCATTCATTCCTACCATACTCTAGGGACTATAATTTATTCCTAAGTTCATTCTATTCAAACGTTGTTTGATTGCACTTTTTTTTCCTAATATAAATAGTAGGGAATCCCCTTCTTTTGCACTTTTTGGTTTATTCAACAAGATTTTCTACTTTACCCTATTATTTATGTGCTAGCTAAAAAATATTTTGGTAACTTGACTTATAATATTATTTCTCAGAAGCTATGTCAAAGGTATTTCCCTTCAAAATATTGACCAATATCTTGTTTTGATTAAAGTAAAAACTCGAAGGGCATATACCCATTACAAAATGATCATAAAGGCCAAGAAAAAGGAGCTCATAAGAAGTGAGACAAATAGAAAACAAAAATAAAGACACAACCAAAGACTAGCATGGGCCCAAAGCTAGCTATTGAGCATCAAGCAACCAAAGACCCTTGATAGTCTACCATAAACTTGTAAGGAATTTTAGCTTCTCTTCAAAGGACAAAGCCTTTTGGTTCTTGCTGCCACCATCATCAATAGAGGGGTTGTAACACTTTCCACTTTCTTTCCCTTCTCTCTGGAGCTAGTTTAAGCTCTACATCTCGAAGATCATCACCAACATGCTTACCCTGAAAGTTCTTTATCTCTTGTTGGAACACTTGGATGGTGACGACAATGTTTTTCACAATTTCTTTGCTAAACTCGACAATATCTTGCAAACTTTGAAGGGTTTTTTCTTAGTTGCTTTTCAAGGTAGCAACCTCTTCTTGAATTTTGTTTCTCTCCTCAGAGGTCCCATCAACAAAATTAAGCTCCTCAACCTCCTTCTTTATGTTAGCCCAATTATTGAAGGTTTTAGCCATGTCAAACAATAAGTCCCTATTACTAGAGTCCTCCACCTCTCCCAACATGTCTAGGGTTTTGTTAAACACAAATAACTCCAAATTTTGGATCTTAGTTTTAGTGGTAATGAGTTGCAACAAAAAAAACTTCAAAATTTCATTTTGGATGTTCTTGGCCTAGCTTATTTTGTCCAAATTCATTTGCAGGAGAGCACAACTCTTGCAAACAGTAGAATTTGGTAGAGTATCTTTAGGCTCATGAACTTGGTTAACATTATGGAGAGTGGAGTTTGGGGGCTTGCCAAAGGATGTAATTAAGGGGAGCTGAGAGGGGAAACAATAAGGGAAGTGTCCCTAGAAGGAGAGTCAATAGGAGAATCCACAGGGGTTGGGGACCATGAAGAATCAAAGTGTCAGAGATGGAAATTTGGGGAGGGTCAACAAAGGCCACATTTTTCTTGTTGATAGGGGTAGGGTCCTCAAAAATAGGGGTTTTTCCTTTAGAGGCATGAGGGCAGGGGGTTGACCTTATAATTATTGGATGCGGGGTAGACAAATTAGTTGGGCCAAGGGAAGATGGATTACACTCCAAAGTCATAGAGGTTGTATTGATGACAAAGGTAGGGTTTGTCACCCTCAGAAGAGAAGAAATAGTAGGGGACAAAGTGATAATATACCAGTAAAGCCTTTAAATAAGGCCTCGATGCAAAGGTGTCTACTTCCCTTTATCCTGATCAACTTTAACTGATTGCTCAAGGGAAGAATAAATCCAGAAAGAAAAGTTCTTTTTAACATTATAATGAAATTATTCTTTTCTTACTTTATTGTAAGAAGAGGATATTGTCAAACATACTTTATAATGTGTTGACACTTTCTATTTAGCTTTAGTATATATCATATACTATCAAAAAACCAATGCTAGATCATTTATATTTCCTACACAAATATCCATAGCTAATGTTTTTGGCTAGAAATTGATATGTCATTATGAGATTTTAGGTTTCTTGGAATCCATTCTTTATTTTTGTTCTTCATCTTCTTTTTTCTAGTGAACTTTTCTTGTTTGTATTAAGAAGAAATTATATAATTGGATAGCCTAACCTCTTTCTCTTATTGGGAAATTATAATTTTTTCTAAGGTGCTTGAAACCACTCATGTTTATTACTCTTCTTATTAGGCTCCTTCTTAGGCTTCCTACTAGAAAATTGAAAATATATTAAAGAATTCTTCATGGGATTCTTCTAATAAGAGAATGGGATTTGCTAGAGTCACTTGAGAATTCCATCATCTTGATTATGAATTTAGACGACATGGTCTTGTTGATACCCATTACCAAGGGTTGGTCTATATGTTAAAAGTATTATCAAAGGACTTTAGGGAATTGAGACATGAAAAATATTATTACAACACTATAGTTCTTCCAGGGTTCCTCATGGTAGATATGTTTACAAAGGGACAAGTTTTCACTTCATTGTTTATGGAGAATGTGTAAATTCAAGGCACTTTTATTACCAAAATAATATGAAAGCTCGAGGATTACTATAAAACCTCATTAATATGGAATAGAAATAAATTTATATATGATTTATATCAACCAATAATTAATTTTGGATGTTTATTTTGATCACTTGTCAAGTTTGAGCTTTAGAAAAAGTCTCACGAAATCATGCTCTCAAAAATTTCATCGAGAGATTCATTCTATATCAAACCTCTTTTCTAGATCCACCAAAAATTGGCCATCTTGGACTAAGCCTAGGGTTAAGTATAGAATTTCTAGTTAGGACTTTGAGTTTCTCTAGAAATGATTTAAAATATTGAGATTAAATTCACTAGACCCTAGTGGAAAGATTGGAAATGGTACCTTGATACCACTCTCCCCATTTATGGTTTAAAAAATCAATAATATTTGGGTCTATAATATACAACCATTATATGGAAATAAATATTTCATGAAGTTTAGTTAGCCATTTTTGAATCCCAACTTGCTTATCTTGTTCAAATATGTATTATTTATGAAGGTTTCCCCATTGGCTCTCATTTGACCCATTTAGGTGTTGTCAATCTTCATTTTCCTTCTTATGACCATCTAGAAATACTAAATCACCTCTTCTAGTTTTTTCTAGGGCTTAAGTTACTTGGATTTGGATATAAGTCATTTAGGCCTTATAAACTTGAGTTATTTTATTGGCACATGATTCATCTAGGTGATTTGCCATTATTCTTGGCTAAGTTCACCCAAATTTGGCATTCTTCCAAAGTGGGGATTATGTTCATTATTTAGAAAGATAGAAAATTGAGTCCTTTTTAACTAGATTTTATTGACTCTCATTTTTCCTTACATACCAAGTCTACAATTTTTTCTAATTTTATTCTATCTAGATTCAAGTGCAATATAATAATATTGGCCTAGAAGTTTCCCACTTGAAAAATAATATTAAAAATTAAGCTATTGCTTCTTATATTGTTGTATGTGTCACCTTTCCCTTCTCACAAAGATCCATCTCCTCCTTGAGGGCATGCATTTTTCCATAGTCTTAATAACATTACTAGGCATAATATTTATGGTTCACATTGCTCTCCTTAACACCAAGGATGTGGATGACCTAAGTAGGCATGTTTTCCTTTTATTACTTCTTAACCACATAAAATGGGTCCCTCAAGTTGGTTAGATAATAGGAAGGTTCCTTGGTTGAGTTTGTCTATTTCTCTTACGAGGAATGCAACACACCCCAATGATGGACACAATGAAAAAGGGGCCAACATAGGTGGGAGCCAATTCTTAAGAGCCAAAACCTCCTAAATGGATGGGAAAATCCTAATCATGATCCACCACATCATCTTGTTAGTTCTATAGATCGTTTTGCATGGTGTTTTGATCATAAGTATATATTTTTGTCTTACTTCATTTAAGGCCTTTTCATGCCTTTTTTTGGGGGGGTTTGATCCCAATCCACCCACTTTTTTCTGAACCTCTTTTCTAATGTAATTTAATAAATGAATCAACCAACACTATTCTAAATTTTTAACATGAATCATTAAAAAGTGACATATGTTTTGAATTTTAAAATAATGTCAATTAATAAAATATTTATTTTTTAGTGTATTTTATATTTGTATTGTTTTAAATTAAAGTATTACCTTTTTTTTTTGTAAAATTGACACTATAGTGTAGTTGCTGATAAAATGTTGAAAAATGAAGTTAAACAGATGTTGGTCTTTATATGTTAAAAAAATTATGCATAAATTTATTTTTTTCTCAGTTTTGATAAATACATTTTTAAAAATAAATATTAAAATGCGTGTATTGAAAACACCGTTGTTTTAATGATACGTCATCTTTTGTCCTAACTATTTATCCAAAATATAAATAAATTATAACATCCCGACATAGAATGTTTTATTAGTGCATCATATTTTTTTCAATTTTTTTAATAAATTTTAGTATTTTTCTTGATAAATAATCAACCTTATATTTTGGTGTTGATAACCTACTTTTAGTAAAAATAAAATCTAAAATATAAAAAAATAATTAAAATATTGAAAACAATATGTATCTAATGAGCACTTTTATTTTGGTGTTACATATGTATTTAATGAGTACTTTTGTTTTGGAAAATTGTGGTCATATCTAACTTAGCCACATATGTTTGACCAAAATTTATTTTTAATTATAAATACTTAAATTTTGAAAGTGTGACATGGGTTTATACTTTTACCCTATCTTACTTTATTTAAGGCTTTTCCATGCCTAGAATTTTTGGGGTTTGATCCCATTCCACCCATTTTTTGAACTTCTTTTCTAATGCAATTTAATGGACACTTATTCATCAAAAAAGATAATTGTATTTTAATGAATTAAAACCATAGATTAAAATCAAAATTAAAATATCTATCTAATCTTCAAAAATAATAAGTAACATGGAATCGCACTTAAAATTAAAATTGAGAAATAAAATGTCAAATAATAAGTGACCCAAAAAAGGAAACAACCATACCAATGATAATCTTGAAAATAAAATAGTCCTCTAAGACATATGTTGAAATATATAAACATAAGTTCAAAAAACAAATTAAATAGCAAGTACAATACAAATGATACTAGTAGACATGTCTTGATCATTAAGATTACCCCACTCCTCATCAAGTAGGTCTTTTCTCTTTTCTATTGAATCCCAACTAATGAGAGTGGTGTATTTTTCCTCCTAGAAACCTTCCAATAACTAAGATTTTTATACACTCAACTAAATATCTTTATATATATATATATATATGTTTTCTATTACATTTTACAATTGATTATCAAAATAATTACATAACTCTATCATCTATTTTACTTATGCAATTATAAACATCTTTATTACATCTTACAATCTATTAGCAAGATAATTCTATATGATTTACATAACAATAAGAATTTTTATTACTTTTGTAATCTAATATCAAGATAATTATTTAATCTCTATAATTGACAATTACATATTTCTAAACTATTAATAATAAGCGTCATTCCACTATGCTAGCAAGGGGTGGGCTGTGATGACATGAATGTGTTAACAAAAACTCTTAATTTGATAGACATTCACATATCAAAATATTAATATTTAATAATAAACATTATAACATATAAAATGAAATAGCCTCAAATTGATATCTACCCACTTTTTGAATAGATATATTTAAAATAACTATACAAAATATTAGAATAATAGCATATATTTATAATTGTCAATAATTGCACATTAAATAAATTGTTCAAATATAAAAAAAAAATAGAATCTCTCTATCAAACTATTCACCAGTTTGTCTAATCTGCATTTTAAAATGCATGCCCAGCTTCTGATGTCATCTTCCATTGATAGCCTTTTGTCCGCATGTTATTTTATCTGCTTGGCTTCTTATTATGCCCATGCTCTACTTCTTGAATTGATGGAGCTTTCATTTTCAAAACAATAACAAATGTGGACCTCCTCTTCTGAAATATTGTACTTCTGGACTTCTGTGACTGAGCCACAAACACAGATTTTTAAAGGATAATCATTGAAAACTGGAAGCTCATAAAAAAATCAAGAAAATGAATGGTGTGAACAATGGAGCAGTTGTAACAAACAAATATAAATGCAAAATTTATAGGATCAAAAATATTAAAATGAATTAGATACAATGTCATAAAAAGATTTGTGAGAACTTGGATAAAATTGAAAGCTATTCTATTTAAATATTTATAAAAGTCAAATTAAAGATCACTTTCATTTAAGCCATCTACAATAATTTTATTTTTCAAGGTCTTTAGACTATTCTCACCTATGTGGTCCACTATTTAGTGTAATAATATTGTCTTCTTCACAAGTAACTTGATCTATGACGAAGGAGCACCTTTGGGTGCAAAAAAAAAATCCATTAGGAGTAGATATAACACTCCTCTTTACTACTAGTTCCAATGATGAGAATGTAGAATCTATTTAAATCTCTTCACTATATGAATAGAGGAACTATTGAACTAAACTATGCATGTATCTAGCTAAAAAAGGGTGTCCTCATGAACACTCTTAGAGAGAACCATAACTCCTCACACCAACTTATGCTCTCCACTAAATAAAACAACTTACACATCCACATAATTAAGATTACTAATTGAAATTATTGTGTCAAACTAGGGATATGTAGTACACTATCGATCCCCTTCACATGTTCATGTGGGGAATTATATCAAGACTCTTCTATGACCAACAATCTTCAAGTGAGAATCATCTACAAAGTACACTTTCTTGCTATCATATTCTTCATACTTTGAAAACCAACCCCTATGTGAGTTCATTTGAAAGAAGCACCATAGTTTATCAACCATGCACCTTATGATGTATGCATTGCCTAAGCTTCGATGAAGGAATCACCATACTTTTCCTACTAGCAATTGCCCCTCTTGGAAACCACTAACCATACTACATTTCTAATAGTCAATTGGTCCTCAAGATGTCTATTTGTTGGAAATGGATCCTCTTCTCCATTATCCATCTACAACTTGGCATCCACACACATTTGTTATTTCTAAAATCCACTATTAAATATACTACACATACCATTGTTGCAACACCTACCGATCTAGGGTCACACAATTCTAAGATCTACTTGCTACGTGTTCAAACATTCCATATAAGTACTAGATACATGTTCCACTTATATCTTTTACCATTTATTTTTCATTTCCATAAACATATCTTCAAGCTACATGACAAGTATTATATAGGTGCATGAAGACACAAATAATGTTTAAAATTGTACATCATAAACTACAAATAGGACATGAGTGCTATGTTCAAATAAAAGCACACCTTCTAGGAAGGTCATGAGCAAGGGATTTAGGACAGAAGTGTTTGATAAATTTTATATTAATTATTGCGTGCATGTCTATGATCACTTCTCTCCAACTTATTCATTCTTATTTAGTCATCAATGACTATTTGAGACATGTTTTCTCAACCTTTCCTCTCTTTCATTACTTGTTTCTTATATAGTATTAATTATAGTTGACTAGATTATATATTTAAATATGGAATCTATATTTTAAAGTTATCTTTACTTACATTTATTTCTACATGAGTAAATTAGACAAAACGTAGTATTTAAAAATAGACTCTTCAGTAATATGATTAAATATTTTTCAATACAATTGTCAACAAAAATTATAAAGCCATAACAAAAAATCATACATACTTTCATAAAAGAACACTTTATATAGTCATATATTGAATTGTGTTAATAAATTTGATCTTAAAAAACTTAGATCATTAATAAACATGTACACTATAATTTTTCACTTATAAATTTAAAAACATCTGAACAACAAATTAAAAACATTCTGTGAAAACATTTTAAGCTCATTACAATTTACATCACTCTCTTCATCATCATCATCCAGTCTTTATTTAGTGAGCTTCTAATTTCCAATGATTTCCTCCTTAAAAATCTATGTTTGTGTCTTCCTATCAAAGGAAACAAAAGCTGAAGGACAATCTATCAAAATAATACACAATTCTTCAGGCCCACATTTCCCATTTGTTTGATGTTTTGAAAATGAAATTCAAGGAAGACATGGGCATATCCTTTGCTACTGACAGATAAACTTTTGTTCTTATTATTGAAAAATAACAGAAAATTTTGTTCTTATTATACACAGACAAAAGCCTATTATTGGAAAATAACACAAGAAGAGTTGAATGGATTTAATACAGCACAACCATGTTTGCCAAACATGAGATGGAAAAGTTGGAGAAACTGGTGAGCAGTTGGCAGGGAAGTTTTCAACATTTTTCTAGTTAAATAAGTTATAAATAGATGCGATTATCTAAAGAGATATGTGATTATTCTGATGATAAACTAAGAAATTTAATACAAATTTATAATTATAAATATGTGTAATTATCTTGATTATAGGTGGTAGAGATATGTAATTATCTTGATGACAGGAGATTGAGACAATAAAATCTGTCTGCACATTTCAAGTGCTCTCTGAAAGAGTGAATTATGACACATAAAATCAGAGCTATGGTGGACGAAAGGAATAAGTCATTAAGAAGAAGAGTATTGTAAAATATTTGAAGGGAATACAGAGTTCTAATGCTGAGTTTATTTTTGGAGAGATCAATATAAAAGCCATGTGATTATATATATATATGTATAATATATGGTTCTAGGAAAATTCACCGTCAATAATTTATTGTCGAAAAATTCACTGTTAGAAAATTCATGCCATGATAAATTCACCTCATGGAAAATTACCACCAGCAATTCACCCCTCAAAAAATCTCAAGGACTTGAAAATAAATATTACAAAATGTTAATGTCGTGACTTGAATTGCTGGTGGTGAATTTTCATGAAGTGAATTTGTCATGGCATGAATTTTCCGCTGGTGAATTGTTGGGGTGAATTTTCTTGAAGCCATATATATATAAATATATAAATTAAATAGCAAGTACAATAAAAATAATATTAGAAGTCAAGTCTTGATCATTAAGGTTACTCCACTCCTTATCAAGTAGGTCTTTTCTCTTTTCTATTGAATCCCAACCACTGAGAATGGTATATTTTTCCTCCTCAAAACCCTCCAATAATTAAAATTTTTATAGACCCAATTAAATAACTTTAAAAACTCAAATAATTTTAAAGAAATTATATAAATATATATAAATTATATATATAATGTTTTCTATTACATTTTACAATTGATTATCAAAATAATTACATAACTCTATCATCTATTTTATTTATGTAATTATAAACATCTTTATTACATCTTACAATCTATTAGCAAGATAATTCTATACGATTTATATAACAATAATTTTTTTATTACTTTTGTAATCTAATATCAAGATTATATCTCTATAATTGACAATTACATATCTCTAAATTATTAATATCAAGAATCATTCTACTATGACAACAAGGGGTGGAGTATAATGACATGAGTGTGTTACAAAAATTCTTATGTTCACTTTAAATTTGATAGACAATTACATATCAAAATATTAATATTTAATAATAAACATAATAGCATATAAAATGAAATAACTTCAAATTGATATCTACCCATTTTTTAGATAGATATATTTAAGATAGCTATACTAAATATTAGAATAATCGTAAATAATTCCATTAAATAAATTGTTCAAATATAAAAAAAAATAGAATCTTTCTATCAAACTATTCACCAGTTTGACTAATCTTAGACAAGCAAACGTGGTTATGCATTTTAAAATGCATGCCCAGCTTCTGATGTCATCTTCCATTCATAGCCTTTTGTCCTCATGTTATACAAGCAAAATTTTATCTGCTTGGCTTCTTATTATGCCCATACTCTACTCCTTGAATTGATGGACCTTTCATTTTCAAAACAATAACAAATGTGGACCTCCTCATTTGGGCATATTCTTCTGAAAGATTGTACTTCTGGACTTCTGTGACTGAGCCACAAACATAGATTCTTAAAGGATATTCATTAAAAATTGGAAGCTCATAATTTTTTTTTTTTAATGTGTGCCACATTCATTAGAGGAGAATAATCAAGAAAACGAATGATGCGAACAATGTAGCAGGTGTAACAAACGAATATAAATGGATGAATGGAAGTTATGTCCTCAATTACTACTTGGTAATTTTGTCAATGTGTTCTTCAATTCATAAACATACATATTATTTTTTAATACAAATTTCACTATCTAGTTATATATATTCACTTTTTATTTCAAGATTAACAATTTTGTATATTAGTGCAATTTAGGTGTCTTATTATCAATCTTAAATGGTTTGAGATTGACCTCAAAATTCAAATTTCTGAATTTCTTCTCTTTTCTATTAGCAATCATGGGCTGATTTTGTACAAGTTTGTGCAATATGCTATTTATGTCTTGGTATTTGAAGACATTCAATGTGCAATTATTTTATACATAACTATAGGGATAAATCCTTCTTGGAACATTTCAATTTAGAAACTAAAATGAATGAATCCAATTGAAATCTACATGTAGGTCACTTGCATGCTTGAGAATATTGTCTATGAACGCTAGTGTTTTAGTTAAAGAAAAATATAACATTAAAAATTGCATACTCTTGTAATTTCACATTGTATTCTACACTCATTTTAGTGTTTTAGTCAGAATAGATCTATCAATAGGATGTTAGCACCCTTTATTATATTTTATGTGATTCTTGTGATGTTTATAGCCTTTCAAATATTTTTTAAGTCTAAGTTGTCTAGACAAGAGTACTTCATATGGATGTCCATGCAACATGTTAGCATCCCAAAAAAAATGTAATTCTAGTAGATGTTTGAGCATTACATTTCACTGTCATGATTGATACCTCTAAAGGAAATAGCTATAGAATATTTCAAGTCACTATCCAACCCTTATTCCTTTCATTGTTTCTAATTGTTGAATCTCTATCTCTGATTCTTGATTTTTGGACTCTCTATCACTTCTCTTGGTAATTTCAAAGAATTCTCACAAGAAAGGTTAGAAACCTCCATTTTTACTTTGTTATTTTCTATTCAACCTTATGTGTACTTGAAATCTACTATTTGTTTTTGATATCCATGGAGATGTGGTGAAAATTATTGCAATCTATTAGTGTTCTTCTTAGTTTTTTCAAGCCTTAAAGATGATATTGTTCTTATGTCATTGTTCCCTCTCTTCTATTGTATTCATTATCTCCATTTTTGTTCTCTATACATGAAGGTGTTAATTCACAGGAAGTAGAATTGTACTTTTGGTTTTATGGTGGTACAAAATGACATGTCACATAGATTTTTGAATAAAGCACTGAAATCCATTTTTTTAGGCTATGTTCTTATGATTCTATATATTTCACTTCTATAATTAAAAAATTCATTTTAATTCCTCTATTTTTTTTATTATTTTCACCAGTTCAAATATATATGTTTTTTAGCTTAGTTTTTTAAACATACTTTTTGTTTAAAATTTAAAACACTATAAAGAGTTAATTGGAATAATCTAAACTATAGATTATTTTAACAAAACATCAGTTGGTTAACTCTATTATAATGATTTAATATCACTCCCAAAGGGAATTAGAATTCCTTAATAAGAGGTTAATTTCACCTATTATAGGGATACATGTACTCACACTAGTGACATAATCTTACCTAAAAATATCTTAAGAAAAGCTATTAATTACCAACTATGGAATAGGATGCATGTCAATACATCAAGAATTGATTAGCCTACAAGTAGCATAGAGATTTAATTCACATTCCATCGCAAGCACTTGAACCTGTTACTATACCTTGGATCTTTTCATAATGGGGAATTGATCTCATCGATAATATTCACTCATCCTCCTTTAGTGGTCACACTTTTATCATAAATACCACTAAGTACTTTAGCACATAGGGTAAAGTTATTCTCCTCATCTATAGAACTAGCCAAAAAATCTCCAAATTCATCCTATATTAAATAATTTATTATTATGGTATTCCCACTACCATTGTCACTGATAATGGTAAATCCTTCAAAAACTAGGATGTGCACATTTTTGTGAATTTTTTCACATCATAAATTATTTTTCCACTCCATATTATCCTCAAAGTAATGGTTGAGTGCAATAATCTCATACGACCTTTCTCAAAATCATCAAGAAGAATGTAAATGATGCTAACCATGATTGGTGTAGTGTTGTAAATTATTTAACTTGACAATTTCACACTGTGTTGACACCTTATTATATATATATATATATATAATTAATTACATTCACATTTTGCTCATTTTGGGTTCATATTGGGAAAATATATTTAATTTCTTGCCATCCCTAGTTTTTGGGGTCAAAAAGTGACAAATAGGGGTGTGCATGCCCTTGTCCTGAGATGTGCTTTATAAAAGTTATAAATTTTGACAGTTGGTCTTGAGTGTTTCAAAATGACCTCAAGTCGGCCTAAGTCCAAAAATATCAATTTGGATGCATATATATAAACAAGTTTGGACCCACTCATTTGAACATTAATCATGACTATCATGAACTATGAGAAATTATTGTGTGTGAATTATGAAGATACATGTAAATTATTCTTTACATGCTTGCTACAACAATTTATTGTGTGGTATGACTAAATCTTGTAGGTATTCAAGGAAAATTCAATCATTCATCATCAAATCTTTATGATAACTTATGGTGTGACATCACTTTAACAAGGTTTTCATGCCTAAGGTAACTTTGTCTTATGTTATTCATTATTGGAATCATTATTATTTACTTTAACTCTACCCTACCAAGGGTAAGAACTCTTTACCATAATTATCATTGGTGTTGTGGACGTGGAAACACCAATACAGGGGTTTGACTAAAACAAACTCCTATACAACAAACCTTTCCCTTGTTTCCATGTGTGCAGGTTAGACCAAAAATTTCATCAGTAATAGGTTGCAAAAGAGTAGAGAGAAGATTGTGACAATTTGGAAGCTGAGAACATCCCAAAACACTTAGAATAGGGCATTCATGCCCTTGTCCTTATATTTCAGGCTTAAATTCCATCTAGAGGTGCCCCTCTATCTTATCTTCCCAAATATATATATCCTTCTATAATTTTCTATTTTCTTCTATGTGATCATTCATATTTTTAAACTTTGGGTTACGTCAATTAGGTTAACTATCACACATCAAATCCACCCTCTTTGCAATAAAAGGAACAAAACCTTGACAAATTTCCTCTCCCTTGAGGTAGTTATCCAATCATCAAACCCTAGTTGGTTTGTGTTCTAATGTTAAGACAAAGGGAAAGCTAGATCTAAGCTAATTCACTTGCTGGATCTTGGATCTCTTTCCCGCTTAACATTTTGGTGAACTTGATGCTTCTTACACTTGCATTTTTCTGATTTATATAGAATACATTTTGTAATTTGATCAAGAATTAGGTTATTCAAATATCTTGTTGTTAATGTGCACTCATTTAGTTTTGAAAATCAAGAAATTGTACTCCTTATTCACTATACCCTAAACACCTTGGTGAATTCAATTTATATCACATTTGCAAAATATTTTGACTTAATTGGATACTTTAAGATCTGATTTTTACTTATTTAAGGCAATTAGATTTTGAATTAATTTTTTTGGAGTTGATCTAAGGCGTAAGTGCAAAAAGATGGGGGACCAAAGAGGGATTTTAAGTGGCCACTTTTTTTTTCTTCTGAAATTAGGAAATACTGACCTTGGATGTGAAATTGAGTATAGTTACACAAAAAATTTAGATGCAACAAAAACAAGGATCGTAGTTCTTCGAGTCTACTTTCTAAAATACTTTTTTTTTGGAAAATGGTAGAGATTAAGGGGTTCAAAAGAGGGAGCCACAAAAATTGATGTTATTTTTTGTCAAAAAAATATAACATAACGACTTTTGTGGCTCCCTTAGAATTTTTTTTTTTTTTAGTATTTTTAAAATCAATTTAGTGAGAAATTAGCTGATAGGATGTAGTTTATGCTTGATTTTTCCAATAATTTTTTAATGAATATTTAATTTTTTACTAATTTTCAAAGTGGAAACTTCCTAAAAATTAGAATTTTGGCCGTGCTACCCCTATAAATTTTAAAAACTAATTGAAAATCATTTTTTTAATATGTCTAGAATGGAGTCTAGTTTCTAAAACTGTAATTTATTTGAAATTTTGATGAACAATTCATTTATAAAGAAAAATACCAAACACTGGTTTTTGCCACAAACAAACACACAAACAAAAGAAATTAAAGATCAAAGTCTCCACATTGTCAAAATGGGAAAAAAATTACATCGTTAGATAGCTAAGAGAGAGCCTAACATTACCCAGGTGTTTGATTTGTTCGACCTTGAAAAACGTGCTAACTTGATGCTTAGCACAAATACGATTATGTGAAATATTGTAGAATTTGCAAAAACACATCTTTGGATGTTGGGAAGGCACTCCAAGCCTTTGGATTGGTATTCCAAAGAAAATACCAAGCCTAAGGCTTGGGGATTCCCAAAGCAATAAATAACGAATTGCGTTATTTCATAGTTTTGACATTTTTTTGCGTTTGTGCCCAGGAGTTGCCTAAGAAAGGCATAATGCGAGTGTGTTATAATGTGCCCGCATTATATCTTGCTTTGTATTAAATGATAGTCTATTAAATGTATGTATATATTTCTGTATTTTTGTATGTATGTATGCTTGTATGACATATATGTATGTATGTATGCATGCTTGTATTTATGTATGTACGTCTATATTTATGCATGCCTATATGTCTGTATGTATCAATGTATGCATATGTATGTATTCATGTATCAGTGTATGTATATGTATGTATGTATGTATGTATGTAGGTAAGATTGTATGTACATATGTATGTATTCTTGTATGTATGTATGTCTTTAGAGGGAGGGATAATTTTAAGAGAGAGAGAGACCTGAGAGAGGGAGAGGGGGTGGAAGGGAGAGACCTAAGAGAGAGGGAGTGGGAGAGAAGGGTTTGGAGTAAGAGGGACTTGGCTAGGTAGGGTGGGAGGGATAGAGGGAGAGAGAGGGGTGGATAGAGACTTGATAGAGAGAGAGGGGAGAGAGAGGAGACAAAGAGAGAGTTATGTAGGTAGGGTTCCAGAGGGAGAGACTTGAGAGTGTGAGGAGGTGATAGGGAGATACTTGAGAGATATGGAGAGAGGGAGTGTGAGAGATAGGGGAGAGAGAGGGAATGAGAGTGAGAATTGAGAGGAGAGGGTGGGAAGGAGAGACCTAAGAGAGAGGAGAGAGAGAGTGGGAGAGAGGGGATTGGAGTGAGAGGGACTTATCTAGGTAGGGTGGGAGAGAGAGAGAGAGAGAGTTACCTAGGTAGGGTGCTAGAGGGAGAGACCTTAGAGAGAGAGGGGGTGGGAGGGAGAGACCAGAGAGAGAGAGAGTTACCTAGGTAGGGTGCTAGAGGGAGAGACCTTAGAGAGAGAGAGGGGTTAGGAGGGAGAGACCTAGAGATAGTGAGAGAGAGGGAGTGATGGAGAGAGAGAGATATTGATTGATTGATTGGTTGATTGAGCGAGAGGTACATAGAAAGAGGGGGAGGGTAGATATAGACAATTAGAGAGGGTAGGAGAGGGAGGGAGAGAGAGATGAGATAGATATATATAGAGAGAGGGATAGGGGTTGATGGTATAGGGTTGAGGGATTAGGGTTGAGGGTCCAATGTATAGGGTATAGGGTTAATGTATAGAGTAGAGGGTTGAGGGTTTAAGTGTTTAAGGGTTGAGGGGTTAAGGGTTGAGAGTTTAAGGGTTTAAGAGTTGAGGGATGAGGTTGATGGTTTAAGGGTTTATGGTTGAGGGATTAGGGTTGACAATTGAGGGTATAGGGTTGAGTATATAGGTTTTAGGGTATAGGGTTGAGGGATTATGGTTGAGGATCCAATGTATAGGGTAGAGGGTTGAGAATTGAGGGTTTAGGGTAGATGGTAGAGGGTTGAGGGTTTAAGGGTTGAGGGATCATGGTTTAAGAGTTGAGGGTTGAGGGATTAGGGTTTAAGGGTTAAGGGTTGAGGGATTAAGGGTTGAGGGTTGAGGGATTAAGGGTTGAGTGATTAGGGTTGAAGGATTGAGGGTTGAGGGTTGAGGGTTGAGGGTTGAGGGTTGAGAGTTTAAGGGTTGAGGGTATAGGGTTGAGGGATTAGGGTTGAGGGTTTAGGGTATTGGGTAGAGGGTAGAGGGTGGAGGGTTTAAGGGTTTAGGGTTTAAGGTTTAAGGGATTAGGGTTGAGGGTTTAGGGTTGAGGGTTTAAGGGTTGAATGTATAGGGTTGAGGGATTATGGTAGAGAGGGAGGGAGGGAGAGATGGAGGGAGAAGTGAGATAGAGAGAAGGAGAGAAGAGGAAGTAAGGAAAAAGATAGATGAGGGTTGAGGATCCAATGTATAGGGTAGAGGGTTGAGAATTGAGGGTATAGGGTTGAGGGTTTAGGGTATTGGGTTGAGGGTAGAGGATTGAGGGTATAGGGTTGAGGGATTAGGGTTGAAGATCCAATGTATAGGGTAGAGGGTATAGGGGTTTAGGGTTTGAGGGTCCAATATATTGTGTTGTATGACTTATTCTTGTATGTGTTTGAGGAAAATTCAATCATTCATCATCAACTCTTTATGATAACTTATGGTGTGGCATCACTTTAGCAAGGTTTTCATGCCTAAGGTAACTTTGTCTTATGTTATTCATTATTGCCATCATTATTATTTAATTTAACTCTACCCTACCAAGGGTAAGAACTCTTTACCATAATTATCATTGGTGTTGTGGATGTGGAAACAACAATACATGGGTTTTACTGAAACAAACTCCTATACAACACAACCTTTCCCCTCTTTCCATGTGAGTAGGTCAGACCAAAACTTTCATCAATAATAGGTTGCAGAAGAGTAGAGAGAAGATTGTGAAAATTTGGAAGCTGAGAACATCCCAAAACACTTAGAATAGGGAATTCATTCCCTTGTCCTTATATTTCAGGCTCAAATTCTATCTAGAGGTGCCCCTCTATCCGATCTTCCCAAATCTATATATGCTTCTGTAATTTTCTATTTTCTTCTATGTGCTCATTCATATTTTTAAACTTAGGGTTACATTAGTTAAGTTAACTAAATCCCACATCAAATCTGCCCTCTTTGTAATAAAGGAACAAAACTCTGGCAGATTAGCTCTCCCTTGAGGTAGTTATCCGATCATCAAACCCTAGTCAATTTGTGTTCTAATGTTAAGCCAAAGGGAAAGTTAGATCTAAGCTAATTCACTTGTTGGATCTTGGATCTCTTTCTCGCTTAACATTTTGGTGAACTTGATGCTTCTTACACTTGCATTTTTTTTATTTATATAGATTACATTTTGTAATTTGACCAAGAATTAGGTTATTCAAATATCATGTTGTTCATATGTACTCATTTAGTTTTGAATCAAGAAATTGCACCCCTTATTCACTATACCCTAAACACCTGGGTGAATTCAATTTATATCACATTTACAAAATATTTTGATTTAATTGCATACTTTAAGATCTGATTTTTACTTATTTAAGGCAATTAGATTTTGAATTAATTTTGTTGGAGTTGATCTAAGGGGTAAGTGCAAAAATATGGGGGACCAAAAAGGGGTCTTAAGTGGTCACTTTTTTTTTTTGAAATCAAGAAATACTAACCTTGGATGTGAAATTGAGGATAGTTACACAAATTTTTTAGATGCAACAAAAACAAGGATCGTAGTTCTCCAAGTCTACTTTCTAAACTACTATTTTAAAAAAAAAATGGTAGAGATTAAGGGGTTCAAGAGAGGGAGCCACAAAAATTGGTGTTCTTTTTGTCAAAAAAACATAATATAGCGACTTTTGTGGCTCCCTCAAAAGGTTAATTTTTTTTTGGTATTTTAAAAATTGCTTTGGTGAGAAATTAGCTAATAGGATGTAGTTTATGCCCCATTTTTTTGATAATTTTTTAATGAATATTTAATTTTTTACTAATTTTCAAAGTGGACACTTCCTGAGAAATAGAATTTGGTCGTGCTACCCCTATAAATCTTGAAAACTAATTGATTTTTTTTTTAATGTGTAGAATGGAGTCTAGCTTCTAAAATTGTAATTTATTTGAAATTTTGATGAATGGTTAATTTATAATGAAAAAATACCAAACACTGGTTTTTGCCAAAAAATAGACACAAGCAAAATAAATTAGAGATCAAAGGCTTAACATTGTCAAAATGTGAAAAAAATTACATCGTTAGATAGCGTTAGAGAGAGCCTAACATTACCTAGGTGTTTGATTTGTTTGACCTTGAAACACGTGCAAACCTAATTCTTATCACAAACATGATTATGTGAAATATTGTAGAATTTGTAAAAAGACATCTTTAGACATTGAGAAGGCACTCCAAGCCTTTGGGTTGGTATTCCAAATAAAATACCAAGCCTAAGGCTTGGGGATTCCCAAAGCAAGAAATAACGCGAGCACATTATTTGATAGTTTTGACATGTTTTTTTGCATTTGTGCCCAGGAGTTGCCTAAGCAAGACATAACAAAAGCACGTTATAAAACGCTCACATTATGTCTTGCTTTGTATTAAATGATAGTTTATTAAATGTGTATATATATTTGTATTTTTGTATAAATGTATGCTCGTATGCCATATATGCATGTATGTATGCATGCTTATATTTATGTATGTACGTCTGCATGTATGCATGCCTATATGTATGCATGTATGTATCAATGTATGCATATGTATGTGTAGATATGTAAAATTGACCTAACACGTATCACACACCTTAAATGACATTGTCACATCATCAACATCATTATCATCAAATATCACTACATTTCACATCAATTGCATCAAAAACCCCAATTTCTTCTATTAATTGAAAAATATGACATTATTTAATTAATTCACTTTTTCATCATTTTTGATTAATTAAATAAATTTCATTTATTTAATAAAGTCCAAAAATCCTAAATTCCTCTATTAATTGAATAAAATGATTTTATTTAATTAATTCACTTTTCATCAAATTGACCAATTAAATAAATTATATCTATTTAATAAAGTCCTAATCTCACTTTATTTCATCTTGATTGTTAGAGTTATCATACATTAGCTAATAATTAATTAATCTTTAATTGATTATTAGTCTAATTTATTCTGTGCACTTAAGCTAAACTTAGGATCGCTTTATTAGTTGAGTTAATATTAGATCATTATGTTTCATCTCATGTGATGTAGACACGTGTCATGATCTGATCCCTTCTCATATAGGGATTTTCTCTTATAAGAATTCAACCCTCTTTGTAATTATCTCTCAGATATTATCAAGAGCTTTCATATCTTCTTGAAAGTCTCTTGCTGTAGCTTTTCCTTGTTGATGAATATTGCACATATTATTTTGCAGATCTCTTGTGTGGAAGGTGTACTTGTTTGTGTTTGATCCTATGGCTCGTGGTTTTGTTCTTGTTTCATGATTCTAACATGGTATTAGAGCGTGGATTCAACAAATCGCTTCTCGATTTATGGTATTTTTCTTCTTCAACAAGGGTTGCAGGCTTCAGATCTAAATCCCCTTTGTTTTTTTTGCAAATTTTGGAGGTGGGAATTTTTTGAAGAATTTTTGTGTGAAAAGGACCTCGCCGTTGGATCCAGAGCTGTTGAGAAAGTCAAATTTGGCTTTTGTTTTGCCTGATTTTGATTCTGTTTGTCAGATTTGTGAAGGTTTTGAAGAAAAGTTTTTTTTGCCAGAACTAGGGGGTGCCTATTTTTTTGGGGCATTTTGAGCCCAAACGGAACTCACTGTTGCGTCTAGAGCGGCCAAAAACCCTAAGATCAACTACCAAATTGTCAAATTTTGAGTTGGGAGCCTCCGAGGGAAAAATATTTTGCCAGAAAGGCCATACAGCCTTCCCAACACGAAAATCGAGGTAAAATAATAAAAAATATTTCACTTTATTTTTCCTGCAAAAAATTTCAAAAAATTTCAAAAAAAAATCAAAAATTTGAAAAAGGTATTTGTTAAAACCTCTGCAGGTTTTTTCATTTTAAAAAAAAGATTTTTAATAAAAAAAACATATTTTAAAAAATTGTTTTGGGCAGCGGTACCCAAGGTTACCGTTGACCTACCATAATGGCAGGCGACGGCCCCTTGGGCCCCACCCCCCTCTACGGTAGAGGACCCTTGGGGGTACCACCCCCTGCCATTGGCAAGATGGCGGCCCCCTCGGGCTGCACGCCTAGGAGTGGCAGCCCCCCCCTATAATTTTTTAAATAGTTTAAAAAAATAAATGTTTTTTATGTGGTTTTTTTCAAAAAAATACATAAAGCTTTTTATGCTTTTTTACTTTTAAAATTAAAAAATATTTTTTTTATTTAAAACAAAAAATAATAGTTTTTTATGGACATTTTTTCACTTTAAAATAAAATAGTCAAATTGTGCAATTTTTTTGCAAAATAAATGCACTGTATTGGAGGATTTTTTCTAGCATCACTATATTTGGCGGACCTCTATTTTTGGACATGTTTTTGAAAAATTTGGAGGAGCTTTTGTTTTTCCCTTCTCGGCCCCTCTCCGTTGGGTTTTTCAGTTTTGCACCTCAACTTCCAGAGGCCATATCTCGACCATACGGTGGTCTTTTCACATACAATTATTTTTGAAATGGGGTGAAATTTCATGCTCTTCACAGTGGTGCAGGTATTTTCCAGTTTTGACTTCTGGTTTTTTCCATAATTCTATTTTATCAGTGTTGTAGTTGTTTAGTTCTTGTTTTGGAGACTTCGACGGGCCATATCTTCTACATCCAGACACATTTTTGGGTACCATTTTTTTGAAAATTCATGTTTTTTCGTGTACTTCATCATGATGCTCTTAGTTTCCTCTATTTCTGTCAGAGAATTGTATTTTCAACATGTAGTCCTTTTTTGGACATTATGGGCTCACATTGCATGTATTTATCTTATGTAAATGAACTGAAATAAAGTGCCACAAAAGATGTATCTTTTATGGGATCTTGCACATCACTTTGTGCCTTATTGTACTCACACTATGTTATAAAATGCCATGAGGGGTTTTGATGTTTTTCCTTTGTTTGCCATCATACCTTTGTCAAGTGAGTGTCCCTTCCATGACAACAGCCTCATGCGTGTGTGACCTTTATTTTCACACCCTTTATATGTGGGTACTTTCATGTTTTCACATTCAGATGTTCCTGATTCTTCTTCATGCACTTTTTATTGGCATTTAGTTTAAGTGTACCTGTCACGCCTCTCCCTTTTCAGCATTATAGGAGGGTTTCTACTATTGGTGCTAATGCTTCCTTGGTTTCATGTTGGAGTGAGTTATGTATACAATATTTGTTCCTATGTACTAGGCGGATGCAGCGGTTGGTTACCCATACATTTTGATGAGATGGAGCACTTACCATATGGACACTCTTGCATTCCTATTTCTAGAGGCAACCTTCCACTTTTCACATGATCAATTCTTCCGACTTTTGGTTTCTTATCCATCTGTATCTTTGAGTTCCAGGTGTTTTCCTTTGTTTTCCATCTTATTCGAGTAGTGTCATTGAGGGCACTCATGTAGATTCTTGTCTTCATGATCTTGATCATCATCTGTTTCAACGAAGATTCTTCTTGTTGAGAAATGTGTCTCAACTTCCAACTTGAATCCCCCGTTTTCATGACTTGGTGAATTTTTTTTTTTTCTATAGTTTACCACCATACTGCGCTTGGCTCTTTTCTGCCCCTGGCAGTACCACGGTGTCAGTTTTGGTGGTTACCTCTTCACCACTTGCAGTCTCTTCCTTTGTTGTGGTGGTCATGGTTGGCATCATTCGGCCTGTCTTGTTGGTCATTGCCATACCGCAGGCGGTTAAGTCCTTGACCGTGGTGGCCGTGGTGAAGCCGCCTGCGGTGGCCTTGGCGGTTACCGCCATACCGTAGGTGGTGGGTCCACTCACTGCGGTGGCCACGGTGAGACTGCTTGTGGTCGGGTCTGGCGGTTACCGCCGCACCGCAAACAATTAAGTGACTGACCGCGATGGCCACGGTAAGACCACCAGCGGTCTGGCCGACGGTCATTGCTCTACCGCGGGGTGGCCTCTCGGCCCCCACGGTAGCACGGTAAGACCGTTAGTGGTCCCACAGATCGATCACTGCCACATTGTGGTCCTATCTGATGACTACAGCGGTAGTGCGGTGGTGTTTTTGGAGGCGAGGCGGGCGAGCTCGGTGAAGTCGTTGGTGAGCTCGGATGAGCTCACTGCTATACCGTAGGATGACTCAAACCTGGTTGCGGTAGAGTAGTAAGAGCTCGACTGAGCTCGGTTGGCTCACCGCCATACCGCGAGCAGGTCAAACGAGCTCGATGGTAGAGCAGTAAGGACTTAGAGAGCTCAGACGAGCTCGGGGCCAGTTTGACTGATTTTGACTCGGAGTCAAAGTGCGATAGTGAATACAGGAAGGACACATGGTAGGTTGACAACAGTTTGATTGGCTAAAGGCCAATGTAGTAAATGGCAGTTAATGCAGACTTGTTCGATAGGGATTGAAACCCAATTATGGAATGGCATTGAATGCCTGGGTGGCTCGATGATGGAGATATCTATCAGAGCAGATCAATTGTGTGATTGGATGAGTAATTCATGAACCTGATGGTTAGTGATTGGGTGATAGAATTGAATGCAATGCATGACTATTTAAGTCGAGTACAATATTACATGGGAATGAGATGATTTCAAACTGTATGTTAGGAATAACATTGTAACAATGAGATAGAACATGATAGTTCTGCTGTGAGCTGATAAAAAAAGATTGAACATTGTATGTAACTGTTTTGTTACTGTAATACAATTGTCTTGACTTTGTGTGGTGGGATTTTTTACCTATAAAGGTTTTCCCATGTATATCTTGTGTCAACTGTGAATGCTTAATTCTATTATCTATTTTATTGGTTGTATTCTTCTCAAGTAAGTTTATAAAGCTTTTTGAACCTATTTATGCTCTTCTCCTTTGTTGTATTAGTGTTAAGGGAATGTATTCCGCACTGTTGGGTCATTAGATCCATCTCATTTTTCCATTCAAGTGGTATCAAAGCTTGGTCCGTTGTGTTATTCTTGAGAGAAAGCTCAAGTTTTTGTGCTATAACTGTTTCATTGGGAGTCTTGCATTGTTGAAACTTGTTTCTGTTTGAGATGACAAGTACATTAGGTAGAGTAGATATTGAAAAGTTTAATGGCAGCAACTTTGAGTTATGGAAACTCAAAATGGAAGACTTGTTGGTGGATAGAGACTTGTGGTTAGCAGTATCTAGAACTAAGCCACAAATTATGATGCAAGAGGCTTGGGATCTTGCTGATAGAAAAGCAAGAGGTTTGATAAGACCGAGTCTTGTCAATTCTGTACTCCTAAATATCCATGAGGAGCAGTCCGCAGCTTCATTGTGGAAGAAGCTTGGTGATAATTTTCAGGGAAAGTCTCTAGTAAATAAGTTATTCCCGAGGAAGAAGTTGTACTCCTTAAAGATGGATGAAGGTGCATCTGTTGCAGACCATCTAAACTCGTTTAACATGAGTGTTACTCAGCTGGTGTCTGTAGGTGTAAAGATTGAGGAGGAGGATCATTGCATGCTCCTGTTGTGTTCATTACCTGATAGTTGGGATCATCTGGTGATGGCTATTGGAAGTACAACCACTACATTCAAGATGGATGATGTGGTTGCTTCACTCTTGTCTGAAGAAATGTGAAGGAAGTCTTCTGAGATGGCCAAAGAGGCTCTTGCTGTTCGAGGTAGACCAAAAGAGAAAGGCAAGAAGAAAGATAGGAAGTCGAAATCCAAATCTTCAGGGAGATCGAAGTCTCCTGGTAAAAATTTCAAGGTGAGATGCTGGAACTATGGAAACCTGGTCATATTTGGAAGGACTGCAAGGAAAAGAAGAAGAAGAATGTCTCTGAAAATTAATCTTCTCAAAGTGTTACAAATGCCTTCATTGCAGCAACCTTGACAACTTAGGCATCAGATGATGTCTAGCTGGTTGACTCAGGTGCGTCCTTTCACATGACGTCCAATAGAGAATGGTTGTCTAAATATGAGAAGTATGATGGTGGAAATGTATACTTGGCAAGTGATTCAACATTGGAGATAGTTGGCAGAGGAAGAGTCAAAATTCAGTTTCCTAGCGGGAGAGTCAAAGGTATTGGTGACATACTTCACATACCAGGTCTGGCTCGAAATCTTCTTTCTTTCAATAAGTTAAATGATGCTGGTGTAGAAGTTTATTTCTCAAGTAGGGGATGCAAAATGGCTAGAGGTGTAATGGTGCTGGCTAAGGGTGTTCGTATTGGAACTCTGTGCAAGCTGGATGCATGACCTATTCTTTGCAACAATGCCTTTGTAAAGTCAAGCAATGTTGCACCTATACAGAAAGATGAAGACACTTCTCTGGCTGCAAATGCTATGGAGGTAAAACTCCTAGCTGAGAAGACTATGCTATGGCATCATAGACTTGGTCACATAGGTGAGAAAGGTTTAAAGACCTTGAAGAATACAAATCTTGTAGAAGGGCTTGATGATTGTAACATTGAGTTCAATTTTTGTGAACATTGTATCTATGGAAAACAACACTGTGTTTCATTTTATTCTAGTCTTCATAAATCTTCTGGTATACTGGATTATGTTCATTCAGATGTGTTTGGTCTAGTTAATGTTCCTTCGTTATCAAAGTCTAGATACTATGTTTCTTTTATTGATGACTGTTCGAGAAGGGCATTTGTATACTTTCTTAAAAGTAAATCAAAAGTGTTCAGTCGGTTTAAAGAATTTAAATCTTTTGTAGAGAATCAAACTAGAAGGAAAATCAAATGTTTGAGGACAGACAATGGCGGTGAATTTTGTTTTGCATATTTTGAAAGGTATTGCACTGATCACGGAATTAAAAGGCATATGACAATGCCTTACACTCCACAGCAAAATGGAGTTGCTGAAAGGCTAAACAGGACGCTGATGGAAAAGGCAAGGAGTATGCTGAGTGGTGCAGGTATGGAGCAGAAGTTATGGGTTGAGGCTATGGCTACAACATGTTATCTAATAAATAGATTTCCTTGCTCTGCTCTTGTTGATAAAACACCTTTGGAAGTATGGTCTGGTAAGAAGCCCTCTCTGAGGCATGTCCATGTGTTTGGCTGTGAGGCATATGTTTATGTGCCAAATGAAAAGAGATCCAAATTGGATAACAAGGCTGTCAAGTGTATTCTCATCGGCTATGGAGTTAGTGTGAAGGGATACAAGCTTTGGAACCCTGTTACTGAGAAGGTTTTGTACAATAGAAGCATGATATTTCATGAGCTGAAACCTTCAGCAAGTGATCAACAGTTTGAGACAGATCAGAGTGACAAGCAGAAGGATGCAGTTGAGATTCCCCAAACTCCAGAAAGGGAAGAGCTGCATGGTGTACCTGAGATTGAGGAGAGCTCAAGCAGCTCTAGAAGTTCTGATGATGAAGAACAACCTCAGCCTGTAAGAAGATCTACATGAGAAAAAAGGCAACCTGGAAGGTATGGTTTCTCACTGTTAGATTTGAAATGTGCCTATGCTTGAATTACCAGCATTGATGAACCTAGGATTGTAAAAGAAATAATCAACATGGCTGATTCGAATTCTTGGCTGCAAGCCATGAATGAAGAGATGGATTCTTTGAAAAAGAATGAAACCTGGAATTTGGTACCACTGCCTAAAGGGAAAAATCCTATTGGATGTAAGTGGATATTCAAAAAGAAAATAGGCCTTGATGGCAATGTTGAGAAGTATAAGGCAAGGTTGGTTGCAAAGGGTTTTTCTCAAATTGAGGGAATTGACTATGGAGATATTTTTTCCCTCGTAGCAAAGCTGACATCCATCAGATTTCTGTTATCATTGGTAGCTGTGTATGATTTTGAAATTGAACAGATGTATGTGAAGACAACGTTTCTCCATGGTGAGCTAGAAGAAGAAATCTACATGTCCCAGCCTGAGCATTTTGTTGAAAGAGGTAAACAAAATCTGGTTTGTAAGTTAAATAAATCTCTCTAAGGTTTAAAGAAATCTCTTAGAATGTGGTACCAAAAATTTGACATGTTTGTGTTGTCAATTGGATTTGTGAGATCAAAATTTGATCATTGTATTTATTATAAATCTGAGAATGATCGTGTGCTTGTTATTACCCTGTATGTGGATGATATGTTATTCATTGGAAATAGCAAGACTATGATTTCTGATCTTAAATCTCAGTTGTCTACAAAGTTTGAAATGAAAGATCTTGGTGCAGCTAGGTACATTCTTGGAATGGAGATAACCAGGGATAGAACAAGCATAAAGCTTTGGGCCAGTCAGAGTAAGTATGTAAAAACAGTTCTGGAGAGGTTTAGCATGGATGATTGCAAGCAGCTTGTTGTTCCAATCATGCATGGAACTAAGCTGTTTGTTGAAGACTATCCAAAGTTTGCTACTGAGATGGAGGACATGACCAGTGTGCCTTATGCAAGTGTTGTTGGTAGTTTGATGTATGCTATGGTCTGCACAAGACCAAACATTGCCCAAGAAATGGGAGTTCTAAACCGATTTATGGAAAATTCAGGAAGATCAAATTGGGATGTTGTGAAGAGAGTATTCAGGTATTTGAATGGGAATTAAAACTATGCCTTATGTTACCATGGCAGTTTGGTTGCATCACAAAGCAATCTCAACATTCATGGGTATGTTGATTCAGATTGGGCAGTGGACATTGACAACAGGTGATCCACTAGTGGATACACTTTCATACTTAATGGTGGAGCAATCAGTTGGATGAGAAAGCGATAGGCTGTAGTTGCTTTATCCATGATAGAAGCAGAGTACATGGCTGCAACTCATGCCTATAAGGAAGCTGTTTGGCTGAGACATTTATTTTCATATATTGGATTTAACGCTAGGCAGTTTTCAATCTGCTGTGATAGTTAGAGTGCCATTTGTTTGGCAAAGAATCTAACCTTTCATGCCAGGACCAAGCACATTGATGTGTAATATCACTTCGTGAGGGATATGGTTGAAGATGGCAAGGTCAATCTAGAAAAGGTCGACACCTTGAAGAATGTTGTAGACACTTTGACAAAGCCGGTTAGCACAGACAAGTTCAGATGGTGCGCATAATCGATGGGCCTTGGGGCCTATGACAGACAGTAAGTTTCAAAGTCATGAGGGAGTTAGAAGTGTTCACCAAGTGGGAGCTTGTTGAGAAATGTGTCTTAACTTCCAGCTTGAATCCCCTATTTTCATGACTTGGCAATTTTTTTTTGTTTCTGCAATTTACTGCCATACCACACCTGGCTCTTTTCTTCCCCTAGCGGTACTGTGGTGTCAGTTTTGGTAGTTACCTCTTTACCACTCACAATCTCTTCCTTTGTCATGGTGGTCGCAGTTGGCATCGTTCGGCTTGTCTTGTTGGTCATTGCCATACCACAGGCAGTTAAGTCCTTGACCATGGTGGCCACGGTGAAGCTGCCTGCGGTGGCCTTGGCGTTTAATGCCATACCATAGGTGGTGGGTCCACTCACTGCGGTGGCCATGGTGAGACCACCTGCAGTGAGGTCCGACGGTTACCATCGCACCGCAGACAGTTAAGTGATTGATCGTGGTGGCTGCGGTAAGACCGCTAGTGGTCTAGCTGATGGTCATCGCCCTACCGTGGGGTGGCCTCTTGGCCCCTGCGGTAGAGTGGTAAGACCGTCACTGGTCCCACAGACTAGTCACCACCACACTGCGGTCCTGTCTGATGACTGCAGTGGTAGCGCGATGGTTTTTTTGGAGGTGAGGCGGGTGAGCTTGATGAAGTCATCGGTAAGCTCAGATGAGATCACCGTTATACCACAAAATGACTCAAACCTAGCTGTGGTAGAGTAGTAAGAGCTCGGTTGAGCTCAGTTGGCTCACCACCATACTGCAAGCAGGTTGAACGAGCTCGACAGTAGAGTGGTAAGGACTTAGAGAGCTCAGATGAGCTTGGGGCTAGTTTGACCGATTTTGACTTAGAGTCAAAGTGCGATAGCGAATGCAGGAAGGATACATGGTAGGTTGACTGCAGTTTGATTGGCTATAAGCCAATGTAGTAAATGGCAGTTAATGCAGACTTGTTCGACAGGGATTGAAACCCGATCATGGAATGGCATTGAATGCCTGGGTGGCTCGATGATGGAGATATATGTCAGAGCAGATTGATTGTTTGATTGGATGAGTGATTCATGAACCTCATGGTCGATGATTGGTTGATAGAATTGAATGCAACGTATGACTTATTAAGTCGAGTACAATATTGCATGGGAATGAGATGATTTAAAATTTTATGTTAGAAATAACATTGTAATAGTGAGATAGAACATGATAGTGCTGCTATGAGTTGATCAAAGAAGACTAAACATTGTATGTAACTATTTTGTTACTGTAATACAATTGTCTTGACTTTGTGTGGTGGGTTTTTTTTACCTATAAAGGTTTTCCCACGTATATCTTGTGTCAACTATGAATGCTTAATTCTGTTATCTATTTAATTGGTTGTATTATTCTCAAGTAAGTTTATAAAGCTTTTTGAACCTATTTATGCTCTTCTCCTCTGTTGTATTAGTGTTAAGGGAATGTATTCCGCACTGTTGGGTCATTAAATCCATCCCATTTTTCCCTTCACTTCTTTTAGCATTTTAGCAGTCATTCTTCAACAATGTTTGTAGCTTATTCATGCTTCAGTGGTGTTCTTTGTGTTCATCCTTTGTTCCTATCTCTTGGGACAATCTTGCCATGTTTGGAGGCTTCTGCAATCCTTCACTTGGCTTTCATCTCTTTTTGGAGTAGAGTTTTTCCCATGAGGTTTTCTTTATTTCTTTGCATTATAGAGATCTTTTGTTTGTACATGGGTACCTTTTTTAGTCTTGTTTTTCAGGACCCATCATGCATTCTTTTTAGGGTTTTTAGCTACTCCCTAAGTTCATCTTAAGGGGGGGTGTTATAGTTATCATACATTAGCTAATAATTAATTAATCTTTAATTGATTATTAGTCTAATTTATTCTTTGCACTTAAGCTAAACTTAGGATTGCTTTATTAGTTGAGTTAATATTAGATCATTATGTCTCATCTCATGTGATGTAGACACTTTTCATGATCTGATCCCTTCTCATTTAGGGATTTTCTCTTATAATCATTCAACTCTCTTTGTAATTATCTCTTGGATGTTATCAAGAGCTTTCATATCTTCTTAAAGTCTCTTGTTGTAGCTTTTCCTTGTTGATGAATATTGCATATATTGTTTTGTAGATCTCTTGCATGGAAGGTGTACTTGTTTGTGTTTGATCCTTTGGCTTGTGTTTTTGTGCTTGTTTCACAATTCTAACACTGATTAGTTAAATAACACCAATTATTTAATTATATTTATTTAATAAAGTCTTAATCTCACTTTATTTCATCCCGATTAGTTAAATAACACTGATTATTTAATTACATTGCTAAATCACTTTATTTCCCTAAGTTGATTAAATTATTAAATCATAATAATTTAATTAACTCACTTTCCCTCCAAAAACTTGAATAAACTATTCAAATCATCATAAAAAATAAATCAAACTAATGCAACTTTCTTTGCAAAATTCGAACTTGATTTGCATGTTCAACTCCGAAAATAAATAATTAATTAATCATTCTCAACCACTTCCCTAATTGAGAAAATTACGAATCGATGATTTCTCAATCTAATTCATGATTGATCAATTTCTAATTCCTAACAGATCAATGTATTCTTCAATCCCACTAATTTTTCAATCTAGTTTTTGACTGATCAATCTATATTCCCAACTGATCAATCTATATCCTTGACTAACCAATCTATTCCTCAATCACACTAATTGCATAATATATTTTGCACATATTATGCCCATCTAAATCATCTCAACAATTTTTTACCATCGATCGAGATATTCTACTTTGCAATCATGATCGTCCATTTGAAATCACAATTTCTGTATAACAAACCTCTTTCCTCACAAAAAAATATTGAAGAACCAACCTATTTTTGCACAAAAAGGTACTATCAATATTCCTAATCACCATTTCAACAATGTTTCAACATATCTTTGATCACCAATAACACGCATCAAATCTCTTGCAAAACAACTATGGAGGCTTTGCATTGATACGAGCAACCACATCTTTGTGAATACACTCTAACACGGGATGGTAACACTGTTCTTTTATGAATTCAAAATCAAAATCAAAACAAACAAACCTGGATTATTCCCTCTCTCACACTTCTAAGATATCAACAATTACTTGAACCTCCCAGCTAGTTCAAGTAATATTTTTCACAACATATCCTCTAGAAGAAGAAGTGAGATATCAATCTAGGCCTTTCAATATTTTGACTTCCAATAATAGTGCCACCTCCAAACAACACTCAAAACTTAGGGTCTTGAGCTTCATAAAAAACCATATCAAAACATCGACACTTTCACCATATGATCATTTGGCGACCAGTTGCTCCAGTTGAAAAACCAAACCTTATAGCACCAATCCTCCAACCAAGTCTCACACACATTGAAGGTGAAAAAATTGATATCATTAGTAGTTTAAGGATATTCATATTTGAAAAGAACGAAACATCCAACCAGTGGGAGAACACAACAAACATCTTAGATAAAGAGGAAGAGAAAGAAAACCTAGTAGTTGAAAGGCCCGTGTTACCACCTCTTGTGTGGAAATAAATATACATCCTTCATGATCTCTAGCAAGAGAAAAATCCATATTATGACTTTCAAAGAACTTTCTGACTCTAAAGTTTTCCAAAGGGTACATCTTGAGAAGATATCACACCTATCAAAATCGACTAGACTATTTCTATTTACACTTTTCAATGTGCCAACCACCCTTATATCTTCAATAGAAAATCCCAAAAAACAAAAGCAATTTAATTTTCCTTAAAAATAGAAAATCCAAGCAAAAGTATTCTCTTTCCGTAGCTAGGAGCCATGAAAAAATTCACAAATTCTTGGCAATTGTTTATGAAAACTACAAGATCACAACATAAGAAGAATATGGAAGCAAACAAAAACAACGTTGGCATTCCACCAAAAAACAACACAAACAACGAAGGTGGCCCATGGGGCTATAGGCCAAGTGACCTTGAAACACCCCAAGAGACACCCATGTACAAAGAAACATTCAATGAGGAAGAGTTATACCACAAATGAAAAGAAGTGATGGAACAATCCAAATAGGAACCATAAAGAGTAGTCATAGAGGAGGTGGATACTAAGGAGGAAGTAAATGATGAGGAACTATTTGAATATTCCAACAAACCAAAGGTGCTCAAACTAATGAAGAAAATGTTGAGAAAGGACCCAAATTTGTACTTCTTTAAGTTAGCACAGAGTGGTGCTAAACTACCAATATATTTTAATGTGGAGGCTCTCAAATATCTTAATCTTATTTCCTTAGGGGATAACTCAGTTGTGAGATAGATCTTCGAACCCATAGAGATTCCAAACATGCCACCCATATTCTCACAAAACAATGGTCAACCCATTGTATAGAAAACCAACTCAGATTGAACAAGCGGTAGTGGCACAAAAGTATTAGGGAGGTCCATCCCAGTATGTACTACAAAGAAACAATCCACCCCTAGGATAATATGTACCTCAAAACACTTCAAATGTTGACCCTTCCCAAAACATGCAGCACCATCAACAAGGTGGACCATAGGGTACCCTTCCAAATCAGTACCATCAACAAAGTGGAACACAGGGTACCCTTCCCAATTCATCCTATCAACAAGGTGTGCCAATGGAACCCTTCATAGTTCATCCTATCGACAAGGTGTGTCGTAGGGTACCCTTCCCAATTCATCTCACCAATAAGGTAACCCGCCAATGCACCATTAAGAAAACCTTCAGTATAGTCTATCCCAAAAACAAGGTGTGACATAGGGCACACTTCTCTAGTCATCCCATCAACAAGGTAACCCACCAATCCACCATCATAGAAACCTTCAGTATAGTCCATCCCAACAATAAGGTATGTCATAGGGCACCCTTCTTCATTCGTCCCATCAACAAGGTAACCTGCCAATGCACCATTAGGGAAACCTTCAGTATGGTTTATCCCAATAACAATGTGTGCCTCAGGGCACCCTTCTCTAGTCATCTCACCGACAAGGTAACCCTCCAGTGCATTATTAGGGAAACCTTCAGTATAGTCCATCCCAACAACAAGGTGTGCCATAGGGCACCCTTCTTTAGTCATCTCACTAACAAGGTAACCCGCCAATGCACCATTAGGAAAACCTTCATTATAGTCCATCCCAACAATAAGGTGTGCCATAGGGCACCCTTCTACAATTTTCCCAATAGTTCACCCCAATAACAAGGTGTGGCATAGGGTACCCTTCCTAGTTCATCCTATCAACAAGGTATCTCATTAACACACCATCAAGGGAGCCTTTGAAATATTATGTCCCAACAATAAGGTTTACCACTTGGTTCCCTTTCCAATTCATCCTACAAACAAAGTGTCTCACTAACACATCAATAGGGTAACCTTCAATATACTTCATCTTAGCAACAAGGAGCTAACCCTCCTTACACACAACAAGGAACTAACCTGCCCTATGTTCAAAATAGCTACCAAGGTTCAATACCCCCGTTCTATCCAACTTATGACCAACCAAACATTATGGCACAACAAGGCTATTACACACAGGACTTGCAAACAAAGGTATCAAAAATAGATATAGAACTACAACTAGAAGTAGTGAACCAAAAGATAGCATACATGTAGGTAGGGAAAACAAAGAAGAACTATACCCTTTAGGAAATATGTCCATTACTGTTCGATCACTCCATCACTACACTACCTTTTCCAAAAAACTTTGAAATACCTAAGTTCGACAAATACAAAGGAAGAGGGGATCCAGTGGAGCATGTATGAGACTTCTCAGTATCATGTATGGAGTTATAAAACAATGACACTTACCTCATGAGGCTCTTTCCATGTAGCCTTACAAGTCATTCTATGGAGTGGTTTTCCCATCTATCATCGAGAATTAAACCTTCGATGAGCTATATAGCAAATGCATAGGCCACTTCTCATTCAATATCAAGCAAGACATCACCATCATAGATTTATCCAAGATTAATCAAAGCCAAGGAGATTCCTTTAGCTCCTAACTACAAATATGGAGGCACAAAGATAGTCGATGCAAATGGCCCATTCCTGAAAAGGAATTGGTAGATATCTTCATCATAAATGTCATACCTAAGATCAATTACCAACTCACTATGTTATGTCCTGCAAAATTTGAAGAAACTATTGAAAAGGGATTACATATTGAGAGAAACCTCATAGTAAGGGGAGTCCTTAAATTGAGCAGCTCAAAAGACAGACCCTGTAGTTCAAATGATAAACCTAAGATCTGGGAAAATAATAAGAACATTACAAACAATAGAGTAGTTGATGCTAGAGAACTATGACATATGCAAAATGTACCTAAAAAAAACCACAAGTGGCACAAATGAGCTATGTTCCAAATAGATCACAAAACAATCAACTTACCTATCCCAAGAAAAATTAGTTAGTCAACCGAAAAATGAATAAAGGAGGGAAATAGAGGCAATAAGATCAACCCAGGAGCTAGTTCATTGTACTAGGAAATTCACTTGAAACAGTCATGCATAAAATAATGTAGAAAAGCCTCATCAAGGTCAACGATCACCCAAACTATGAGGATCCTAGCTTTAAGACACCATGGTATAATGAGAAAGACTTGTGCGAATTCCATAAAATAAAAGGACATACAACAAACAATTGCATGAGACTCAAACACATCATCCAAGACTTGATACACAAAGGAGAAGTGGATGTTGATCATCGTCCTAGAAACAAAGACCTTCAAATATACACAAACCCAATCCCAAACCACACCAAAAGGAATGATAAAGGGAAGGATCAATATTATCATAATGCTAACTATACCTATGGCGACATAGTTCTAGGAACCCTCTTTCAAGTTGATGACAATAGGGCAAATGTAGTGACTATACAAGGTGGAGACAACAACTGTAATGTAACTACCCAATGAGTGAGAGTTACAATACAAGGAGCCCCACCTATAACCAAAATTAAATCATCAAATGACTACAACATTTTGGAACAACTAAAGACTCCTGCCTTAATATGAATCCTATAACTGCTAAAACTGTCACCTGCACATAAGGAAATATTGGAAAAAGAATTAGAAAAATTAGTCCCTAACGACCTCGATCCAAATCAGTTGAAAGCCATGGTTTGCAAAATCACAACAAACAATCATTTAATATTTTCTAAGAAAGACCTTCCACTCAAGTCATTTCAAAACCAAGCCCTCTACATAGAGGTTGGTGTCCACAAGAACATGGTAAAGAGAGTGTTGATAGATAATGGTGCAGGTCTAAATATCTGTACCTTGAAATTCATCAAAAATTTGGGGTATTCTCACAATGTGATAAACAAAGGAAAGGGTATCACTATAAGGGCCTATGATGGCCTTGAAAGGAATTCATAAGGAATAGTCAGGCTACCAGTATAGATAGGATCAACCATCATGGAAACTACATGTCAAGTACTTAACCTTGAGTTACCATATAACCTACTCCTAGGATACCCTTAGATCCATGCCTTACAAGTAGTCCCTTCAACCTTCCACTAATGCCTAAGTTTCCCCATGAAGGAAAAGAGGTAGCATTATATGTCGACCCTGAATCCTTCCACTTTTTTGCAAAGTTGAAGGAGAAGTATAATAAGATCCAATGCATAGCTAGCAACAACATATCCTTCCATTCATTCTCTTATGTTGAACCTTCCACACTACCATCGGCCTCAACCAAGATCACATCATGTGAGCAAATGAAAATGGAAACCAAGGTTCAAGTACTAGGCAGGGGTAATGGAAACCACCACTTCAACCAAGCTTTCTGCATTGGCATGCTTCCACCAACACCAAAACTCTATAGAGGTTTGAAAGAGATGAAGTATGCTTAGATGGCGCAAACGATACCCAAAACCATGATTTTCACCAAGTGGGGAGATATACAAGATGAAGAGGTATTCAAAGAGGACTTCTCATCCATGATTTACAAAGAGAACCAAAAAGAACTAGAAAAGCCACAACCTATTCTAATTGATCCTAATAGCAGAGGTTATTAATTAGCTAAATAGATGGGCTATCAGGGAACAAGTGGCCTTGGGATACACAAACAATGTCGATGGGAGCCTATCATAGTGGAATAGAGAAATAAAAATATGGGACTAGCTTGTGAGCCAAAAGACGTGGTTACTCCAAAAATTGGACAAACCTCTTTTAAGAAACAAGAAAATTTTGCTAGCATTAAGGCATTGGATATATACCATATCATGGATGATGATTTACCCGTTGAAGACTTGTTTGAGAACTTTACCATTGATAAATTCCCTCTCCAATCCCTCAAAACCATTCCCAGTATCTATTTTTTTCTAGAATAGACTCTAACGAATACGAATGGGATTCTCCTTCCTTTATCACTGGATATGGTTCCCCCACTTTTAGTAACCATGAACTAGACACCCAATGGGAAAAATATGATAGAGCCATACTAACCATTTTAGCAACCTTTGTAAGCTTTGCAGATAATGATGATAGCCTACCCCTCTGCTACCCATAACTGATAGATTGGGACCAACAACAACATACACATGTTCTAGATCAGTTCCATAATGATGAAGCAATCGTTGAGTTCATGGGACTTCAAACAGACATAACAACAAGAGACCACAAAGTAGGATTCGTTGTGGAATTTGAACAGGATGGATACTTCGATGGAGAGATTGAACCTTCTAGTCATAAAAATTAAAAGGAAAATATAAAGATCAAAACAAGGTCCCCTAGAGAAAACCATAATGTAGCTCTATCGGATCCAGAAAACAAGAAAATAAAGGATGCATTCGAAGGTGAAAACCTCCTAGAGGCACTCGAGGATGGAGGGTTCATGCTCCCCATATCTGAGTACTAAGAAATATCAATGCTCCTAGTAGAAGAAGCAGAGTCCATTAATGTTGGCACAAAAGAGAATCCAAAAGTCACATACCACACGAAATCACTTGATCCCAAAGAGAAATAAAATTTCATAGCATTCATCAAAGATAGAAAGGTAAATTTTGCCTGGACCTATGTTGACATTCCTAGACTAGATCCAGCAGTAGTGGTACATCATTAAGCTGTAGTACTTGAAGCAAAGCCTATCAAGAAAAAATAAAAAAAATGCATCCTCAGATAGCATTACTGGTAAAGGTAGAACTAAAGAAACTACTACATGTGGGTTTTATCAGACCCATCAATTATCTGCAATGGATATCAAATATTGTACCAGTTCCAAAGCCCAATGGGGGCATAAGGATCTGTATAGAATTTAGATACCTAAACAAGCCTGTCCAAAGGATGAATTCCCCCTCCCAAGTATCAACACGATTGTAGATCTAAAATTAGGGCATGAGATGCTATCCTTAATGGATGGTTTCTCCGAATATAACCAGATAAAAATCTCTCTAAATGATCAACACAAAATAATATTTACCTATGCTTGGGGGACCTTCTTCTAGAATGTAATGCCCTTTGGTCAAAAGAATGCGGGAGAAACATATCAAAGAGCAATGACAACCATATTCCATGATATGATACAAACCATCATGGAAGATTATGTAGATGATATTCTAGCAAATTTTTTCAAAAGGGAAGATCACTAGGCCAATCTTACAAAGGTGTGTGATTAGCTGGAGCAATATAGTTTAAGATTCAACTAAAAAAAGTAATTTTGGAGTAACATCTAGAAAGCTACTAGGGTATAAAGTGTCAATGAGGGGCATTGAAGTGGATCCTAAAAAAGTAAAAGAAATATTAGAGATGGCTCCACTAAAGACATTAAAACAACTGAGAAGTCTACAAGGGAAGCTGCAATCCATTAGGTGATTTATCGCACAATTGGAAGACAAATGTCACCCTTTCACTCATCTCCTCCACAAGGACATCACCTTCAAGTGGGATGGGAAATGTGACCAAGCATTCCAGCAAGTCAAGGAGTACCTACTTACTCCTCCTATACTCATGTCACCTATTCTGGACAAGGAAATGATACTATATATGTGTCTACCACACAAGCAATGTTAGGAGTTCTCCTAGCCCAACTAGATGATAACAACAAAGAAAGAGCGGTCTACTACATCAGTTGAACGCTGGTGGGCTACGAGTTGATGTACTTTCCCATAGAAAGAGCATGCCTCAATCGTATTTGTGGCACAAAATTTGATGCACTAGGGTAAGTGCACCAAGATGGTTCCGAAAAAGGGGACTTAAGTGGACAACTTTTTTCTAAAATTAGGAAATACTAACCTTGGACGTTAAATTGAGGATAGTTACTCTCAAAATTTTGAGATGGAACAAAAACAAGGATCGAAGTGCTCTGAGTCTACTTTCTAAACTATTAATTTATTTTTAAAATGGTTGAGATTAAGGGGTTCAAAAGAGGGATGTACAAAAATTGGTGTTGTTTTTGTCAGAAAAACATAACATAGAAACTCTTGTACGACCCTCGTACGGTGAATTTTTTTTTAATATTTTTAAAATTGCAACGGTCAGAAGTTATCTAATAGTATGTAGTTGATGAAATATTTTTCTAATAATTTTTTAATGAATATTTTATTTTTTAGTAATTTTCGAAGTGAACACTTTCTGAAAAATATAATTTTGGCCGTGCTACCCCTACAAATTTTGGAAAGTAATTGATTTTTTTTTTTAAAAGAAAAAAATTATAGAATGGAGTCTAGTTTCTAAAAATGTAATTTATTTGAAATTTTGATGAGCGGTTAATTTCTAACGAAAAAAACACCAAACACTACTTTTTTCCAAAAAAGAGACATACAAACAAAAGAAATTATGGATGAAAGGCTTAACATTGTTAGAAAGTGAAAAACATTACATCATTGGATAGCTAAGAGAGAACATAACATTACCTAGATGTTTGATTTGTTTGATATTGAACCACATGCAATCCTGACGCTGAGCACGAACTCGATTATGTGAAATATTGTATAATTTACAAAACCACATCTCTGGTCGTTGGGAATGACCTCCAAGCCTTTGGGTTGGTATTCCAAGGAAAATACCAATACTAAGGCTTGGGGATTCCCAAAGCAAGATATAATGTGAGCGCGTTATAATACGCTCGCGTTATATCTCAGTTTTGACATGGTTTTTTGCTTCTACGAGAAACATGTCAACCAAGACATAATGTGAGCGCATTATAACGCGCTTGCATTATGTCCTCCTTTATGTTAAATTCTATTCTATTGAATGTATGCTGATATATTTGTATTTTTTTATGTACATGTATGCCTGTATGTCATGTATGTATGTACGTATGCCTGTATGTATCAATGCATGTATATTGTATGTATGCTTATATGTATGTAAGATTGTATCTACACATGTATGTATGTATTCTTGTATGGATGTAGGATTTTATGTACATATGTATTATTCTTGTATGTATGTAAGTATGTATGTATTTACGCATGTATTTAGAGGGAGGGATAATTTTAAGAGAGAGAGAGAGAGTTTGGAGAGAGGGAGAGGGGGTGGAAGTGAGAGTTTAAGAGAGAGGGAGTGGGAGAGAAGGGGTTGGAGTGAGAGGGAATTAGATAGGTAGGGTGGGAGGGATAGAGGGAGGGAGAGAGAGAGAGAGGGGATAGAGAGATAGAGAGAAAGGGAGAGTTATGTAGGTAGGGTGCCAAAGCAAGAGACTTGAGAGTGTGAGGGGGGTGAGATGGAGTGTGAGAGAGAGGGAGTGAGAGAGAGGGAGTGTGAGTGAGAGACCTAAGAGATGGAGAGGGTGTGGGAGGGAGTGACCTGATAGAGGTAGAGAAAGAGGGGGTGGAGTGAGAGGGACTTATCTAGGTAGGGTGGGAGGGATAGATAGAGAGAGGGGAGAGAGACAAAGAGAGAGTTACCTAGGTAGGTTTCCAGAGGGAGAGACTTGAGAGAGAGGGGGTGGGAGGGAGATACATGAGAGAGAGGGAGAGAGAGGGAGAGAGTGAGAGTGGGAGAGAGTGAGAGGGACATAGAGAGAGATGGATAGAGGGAGCGAGAGAGGGTGGTAGGGATTGGTTGAATGAGAGATACACAGAAAGAGGGAGAGGGTAGGAGAGAGGGAGGAAGGGAGAGGTGAGATGTATAGATAGAGAGAAAGTGATAGGGGTTGAGGGTATAGGGTTGAGGGATTAGGGTGGAGGACCTATAGGGTTGATGGTTTCTAGGGTATTAGGGTTTAAGGGTTGAGGGTTGAGGGAATAGGGTTGATGGTAGAGGGTATTGGGTTGAGGGTATATGGTAGAAGGTTTAATGGATTTGGGTTGAAGGGTTTAGGGTTGATGGTAGAGGGTTTAGGGTATAGGTTTGAGGGTATATGGTTGAAGGATTAGGTTCGGGGTCCAATATAAAGGGTAGAGGGTATAGGGGTTGAGGGTTTAGGGTTTATGGATTGAGGGTTGAGGGAATAAGGGTTGAGGATTTAATATATAGGGTAGAGGGTTTAGGAGTTTAGGGTGTAAGGGTTGAGGGTTGAGGATTGAGGGTTTAAGTTTGAGGGTTGAGGATTGAGGGTATAGGGTATAGGGTTGAGGGATGAGGGTTGAGGGTCCAACGTATAGGGTAGAGGTTATAGGGGTTGAGGGATTAGGGTTTAAGGGTTGAGGGTTGAATGTTTAAGGGTTGAGGGTTTAGGGATTATGGCAGATAGTTTTCTTGGATTTAAGGGTGTAAGGGTTGAGGGATTAGGGTTGAAGGTAGAGGGTATTGGGTATTGGGTAGAGGGTAGAGGGTAGAGGGTAGAGGGTAGAGGGTAGAGGGTTTAAGGGTTGGGGGTTGAGGTTTGAAGGTTTAGGGTTGAGTGTTTAAGGGTTTAGGGTTGAGTGTTTAAGGGTTTAAGGGTTTAGGGTTTAGGGTTGATGGATTATGGTATAGAGGGAGGGATGGATGGATAGAGAGAAGGAGAGAAGAGGAGGGAGGGAAATAGATATATGAGGGTTGAGGATCCAATGTATAGGGTAGAGGGTTGAGAATAGAGGGTAGAGGGTTGACAACCTATAGGGTTGATGGATTAGGGTTGTGGGTACATATGGTTGAAGGATTGGGGTTAAGAGTCCAATGTATAGGGTAGAGGGCATCAAGGTTGAGGGTTTAGGGTTTGAGGGTTGAGGATTGAGGGATTAAGGGTTGAGAGTTGAGAATTGAGGGTTGGGTGTTTAATGTATAGGGTAGAGGGTAGAGGGTAGAGGGTTTAAGGGTTGAGGGTTGAGGGTGGACGATTGAGGGTATAGGGTTGGGGGGATTAGGTTTGAGGGTCTAATGTATATGGTAGAGGGTATAGGGGTTGAGGTATTAGGGTAGAGAGTTTACTAAGTGGGTTTAAAGGTTGAGGGTCGAGGGATTAAGAGGGTATAGGAGTAGGAGTTGAGGGTTGAGGGTTGAGGGTTGAGGGTTGAGGGTTGAGGGATTAAGAGGGTATAGGGGTTTAGGGATTAGGGTTTAAGGGTTTAAGGGTTGAGGGTTGAGGGATTAAGAGGTTGAGGATTAGGGTTTAAGGTTGAGGTTGATTAAGGGATTAGGAATTAGGGTTTAAGGGTTGAGGGTTGAGGGATTAGGGAGATTAAGGGCATAGGGGTTGAGGGATTAGGGTTAAAGGGTTGAGGGCTTATTAAGAGGGTATAGGGGTTAAGGGTTGAGAGTTAGGGTTTAAGGGTTGAGGGATTAAGAGGGTATAGGGGTTGAGGGATTAAGAGGGTATAGGGGTTGAGGGATTAGGGTTTAAGTGTTGAGCGTTGAGGGATTAAGAGGGTATAGGGGTTTAGGGATTAGGGTTTAAGGGTTGAAGGTTGAGGGATTAAGAGGGTATATGGGCTGAGGGATTAGGGTTTACGGGTTGAGGGTTGATGGATTAAGAGGTTATAGGTGTTGAGGGATTAGGGTTTAAGGGTTGATGGTTGAAGGTTGAGGGTTGAGGGTATAGGGGTTGACGGATTAGGGTTTAAGGGTTGAGGGTTGAGGGATTAAGAGGGTATAGGGGTTGAGGGTTGAGGGATTAAGAGGGTATAGGGGTTGAGGGATTGGGTTTAAGGGTTGATGTTTGAGGGATTAAGAGGGTATAGGGGTTGAGGGATTAGGGTTTAATAGCTACCTCCTACCCCCTCTCCCTCTCTTAAGTCTCTCACTCTCGTTGTTCAATCACTCCCACTCTCTCTTTCTCCCACTCTCTCTCTCCCTCCCTCCCTCTCTATCCCTCTTTCTCCCTCTCTCTCTCACTCTCTCCCACTCTCTCTCACTCTTATCTCTCTCCCCTCTATCCTTAACCATTAACACTTTAAACTCTTAACCCTTAAACCCTTAACCTTTAAAAACCTTAACCCTTAAAAACCTTAACTCTTAACCCTCTACCCTATATCTCTCCTAGTCCCTCTCTCTCTCCCCCCTCTATCCTTAACCCTTAACCCTTTAAACCCTTAACCATTAAAACCTTAACCCTTTACCCTTTAAACCCTTAACCCTTAAACCATTAACTCTTAACCCTCTACCCTCTATCTCTCTCCCACTCCCTCTTTCTCTCCCCTCTATCCTTAACCCTTAACCCTTTAAACCATTAACCCTTAAACCCTTAACTCTTAACCCT